>VZTV01012247.1:0-17500 GCA_013400875.1 Anhinga rufa | reverse complement strand
CCTATAAAAACAGTTGTGTACTTGAGCGTAAGGACAGATGGAAGACTGCCTGTATGTGTACCTAGATTCTTTGAAAAGAAAGGTGAGATGCAATTCAAAGAGCAAGTATTGTCAAGCTCATGAACTAAACTATTTCAATTAACTTGAGCAGTTTAAAATCTGTTGGTTTTGTAAATACTACATTTATTTCAGGTCTTTTGCAAAAGCACAAGTGTCAGGTTTCCGAAATTCATTTTCTTATGTCGTGAAGCTTTTACAGGAATATATGCTCTGGTTTTTTACTATATTGTATGTTCATGTAACTTTTGCAATATTTTCCTGTTTTGAATATAACCATAATTAGTCTTTAAATAAAAATAAAATAATGTAATTTTGTCTTCGACACTTGGAATTTGCGGATTTTCTTTTCAAAAGCAATGCGGGGGCCACCACCGTTCAGATCATGGTCAGTTGGCAACCAGAGCGGAGGAATGTGCAGCGATTCCGAAAGCGCAGGGGGAAGCAGCGAGTCACGATCCATGGATTCTCCATCTGCTAGCCCAGGTACGGCTACACTCACTGCTATGCTAATTTGAAGTCTTTTCTTTGGACTGTTTTACATTAATGAAGGCATTGCTGTTAGTTTAGCAAGTGTTGGACATAGCCTATAATGAAAATGAGAAGCTGGGTGGAACTGATACTTAACACCTTCCTGAAAATTTTTCTCATCTGTTAGGGGATTTTAAAAGACGACTTCCCCGAACACCTTCCACTGGTACTATGTCGTCTGCAGATGATCTTGATGAAAGAGAGCCACCATCTCCTTCAGACTGTGGTAATGTTGTTTCCATACCTCGAGTCCTCGGAAGATGCTTTTTGTTGTAGAGTGTGGCTTTGCTTTTTGATGTGCTTAAGAAAAGTACGTTAACAAGGCTGTGATTACCGACAGCGTTGTTTTTCAATACAGTGTGTACCCATTTGAGGCTGAGCGCTGAAGAAAAATGTTCAGGTCATTTTAATGAAGTGGTGCAGAATGGCCTTCATACATTTAGATTAACTATATGGGCAGCCTTTGAACATTTCTAGTGTCTTCACCCTCCTGAGGTAAATTTAATGATCCACTAACCATTCCCTCCAGACTTTTGCATTTAAAATTAGCTGCGTGGCACTGAGGTATGCAAGATCACTTCTAAACTTTGAAGTGAAATGCACAGATACGGAGAGTTGCACAGATGCACAGATATGGAGAGTTGATAATTGGCAAATTGGAAAAAAGTGGATCCAAATGTTTAGGGTAATAACTGAGATTTTACCCTTTTCAACTTACATAAATAAGTTTGGTAATGTCTGTCCCAGACTTGACCAGGCTATTTCTAACTTTCAAATGAATTTTGACTGTATAAAGACAATGCTGCCACAGGTACTGAAACCTGAATGGCTGGATTATCAGAAATAGTTCTACGGGATGTCTGCAGTACTTAAAAACTAGTTCTGAAACATTTGCGGCACTTCCTCAGTAAAGCCTTTAGGAAATTCTTTAGTTAGTCCTTATTTCCTAAATGTATACTTTGCCTTCTAGGAATGAGCCTGTGGTTAACAATACTAATTTAGATCCAGATTTAAAGCACGGCAACATGTTAATGAATGCAAACTTCACTTGGAGTGGCATTGTTTAATCAATACTTGAGCTTTTAAGAAGCTTTCTGGGCAACTAACTGCATGTGTTAATTTTAAGTTTTTATCTGTAAAACAAAGGATTTTAGTTCACAGAATTTTGTTGGAAGCCTTTTAAGTAAGTTGCTTGTGGGGGGAAAAAAAGGTCACAGAAAGCACCAGTTGATATTCTGTTTTAGAATCCTCTAGAAATTATTTTGATGTTATCATAAGAGACCGAGAATTGGCGATTCTTTTATTTTATACGGGTTCTGCAGTGAGTGTGTATTAATTCTTCCCTGCTGCAAAGAATTTTTTTAAGTATTTTGGAAACACTACAGGCCAAACTACAATGTCATCTTTAATCCTCTAGTACTGGATTTTGAAATACATAGAATGAAACTTTCGTGAACAGTTGCATGAACTGCAGGGCAGTTGGAATTAAATGTCCTATTATTTTCACGTGCCGTTAATATAGGGGAAAACTAAATACTTAAACACAAAACTGATTGTTTGATTCCACTTTTATGTTAGATTATTTGACAGTTAATGTGTCCATTATGTAGCATTGTTTTGCTTCCTTGTGATTGAACTGTTTCTGTTTACTTTGATAGTTGCCATTATGTAGAGAATTCTGTGTTCTGCAGCACGGTTGTGAAAAATTAGAATAAATACCCTATCCCAACAGTAGATATTGGAATGACTGTAACAGAGAAATTCCCTCCAGGTTTAAATGATCTGACGTCTGAAACTGCAAATTCTCCAGGACCTTTTAGAAACGCTAATATGTCCAAAGCAGCACAAACACACAAACTACGGAAGCTGAGAGCTCCATCTAAATGCAGAGAATGTGACAGCTTAGTGGTATTTCATGGAGCAGAATGTGAGGAGGTGAGTTGAAAAGTAGTTTAAATTGCTGCTTGGGATTTATGTAAAGTCAAGAGTTTTGGAAACTTGCATTATTTTTCTGTATAAAAAGTACAGGCTTTGTGGCTTGTAGAATCATCATGAACTCAAAGCACAAGCACAACAGACTAATAAATCTTTCCTTTTGCTCACATACGGGATGACAAACAGCAGACATATTTTTTTATGGTGTCAGATTGTATCAAACAATGTGCTTTTTTTTTCTCCCCTGTAGTGTTCACTTGCGTGCCATAAAAAATGTTTAGAGACTTTAGCTATTCAATGTGGGCACAAAAAACTTCATGGAAGGCTTCACTTGTTTGGAGTGGAATTTGCCCAGGCTGCTAAAAATGTTCCTGATGGCATTCCTTTCATCATCAAAAAGTGTACGTCAGAAATTGAAAGCAGAGCGCTGAATGTCAAGGTATGCTCAAGTTTGTTTACAAAACTTAAGTATGAACAATCTTTAAAAAAAACCACCCTCTTAGGATGTTAATGCCTTGCTGTTGATATCATCTGTGTTTTACACGTGCCTTTTAAATTAAAATAGAGTTGTGCTGGTCTTTTAATTTCAGGGCATCTATCGTGTGAATGGAGCCAAATCAAGAGTTGAAAAGCTTTGTCAAGCTTTTGAAAATGGGAAAGATTTGGTTGAGCTCTCGGAACTCTATGCACATGATATCAGCAATGTTCTCAAGTTGTATCTCCGCCAGGTATGTACTTGAGAGGTCAGATGGAAAACCAAAGTAGTGGAGCATACTTTTGCAAGACGAGAGGAAAAAAGTTTCCTTTTCGGCAGTCCTGGAGCAGAAGATTAAATGAGTGCCTTGTATATTCGCAGTAGGCTTCTTTATTTTCACATGGAGCCTGTGACACAGGCAGGGAAAGCTGTGAGATAGCTGACTGCTAGTATTACAATCTGTATTCCACATGGGCATCTTTAAATATTAGTACCATAGGCAGAAGAAGCTTTTGTTTATCCACTTGTAGTGAAGCTTTAATTTCTAAAACCTTTCCGGTTACTGAATCTGCCTGTCTCATGTGAAGTTTAAAACATTCTCATATTCTTGTCTCCTCACAGAGACAGACGCTAATATATTGTTGTTAATATATGCTAACAAAAACTTCATGTAACACTCATAATGGTCATGTGTTCATTACGGAGGGATTATCCATCTTTTTCTTTCAAAATGGAGCTTTAAAGCTTCATGATTGAGTTTTTCAAAACAGTTTCAGTATGTGTCTGAAAAAATGAGGCTGGGATGTTGCCCAGGGAAATTACTGAGTCACTCTGAAAACTTGTTAACCCCAAAAGGAATAATCCTTAGCTGCATGGTCCTGTCCTAGTCCTTACGCTGGCTGTCAGAGATGAGCATTCCAATCCTGTGATCATCACCATTAAGTGGTATTGAAAAAATACAAAGGTGTACTCCGTCTGCTTATTCCAGTAAAAGGGTAGCATGTTATATACATCATACAGTATTTGAATTATTGTATTTTGAAGAGGGTTCATAATTTAAAAAAAGTCAAATAACATGTTTTCTTCTGGTTTTTACTTCCTTTGTAGCTGATCTGTTGGTGTGGTTTTTAGGTAAACCTGCTCATTTTAAATGCAGGAACAGTGCTAGAAACACGCAGTTGAGACATGTTTAGACAGAATCCTGGGTTAAACCCTATTTGAGACTAATTATTTAAACTAATTATTTTGAGTTTTATCTAGCCTTCCTACTTTTAGCTTTTATCTAAGCTGGAGCAATGTAAGTAGCCGGGTCAGGTTTGAGGTTTTTGTATTTTTGGGGGTTTTTTGTTTGTTTGTTTGTTTGTTTTTTAATTACTAACATTCATTTTCATACTGAGAGAATACTTAAATAATAATTAAAAAATTATGTGGCCTAAAATCCAATTTTAAAAAATGAAATGTGGACCAAATTTGATACCATATATAATAAGCTATCAAAGACTGGAAAAATAACTAGCTGTTCTGTTTATCATGGTATTTGTACCTATGCAGTGTGACACCCTCCCTCATAGCAATCGCTTTCTTGAAGTCTGTACCTGCACTGATAAATGCTCAGTCTGGAAGCTGTTGCAGGAAAGGTCTAGCAAAAGATTTCCAGAGAAAGTGTAGGGAGGAGTGTTTTTGTTATCTGGGCTTGGATTTGACAAACTGTGTTTTAAGCTAATGAACAAGGATTAAACAATGTCATCATCTAAAAGATGCTAGGGCAGACAAAGTTGAAGAAAAACAGGAAGGGAACGAAGTTAAAATTCAGGCTTGAGTACATTTCTGAAGTGTTCTTGTTTCTCCAGCTTCCAGAACCCTTGATTTTGTTTCGGCTGTACAATGAGTTCATTGGACTTGCAAAAGAAAGCCAGAATGTTAATGAGGAATTGGACGCCAAACAAGCTAGCCCCAAATCAAAGAAAAGACAGTCAATCTGTATTGAGCTGAATAGGATCATCATTAAAATTAAAGATCTTCTGAAACAACTGCCTGTACCAAACTATAACACTCTTCAGTACCTTATTGGACACCTTCACAGGTGAGAAAAGTAAACTGCTGCATGCTGCGTACTAAGAAACTCTAGTACCCTTTTGATGACTGTAGAGGAAGAAGTCAGATGCCTTAGAAGACATTGTTCTGTTGCTGTTTCTTTTTTCCAATGTAATGAATTCTCAGGTGAGAGAAGAATATGAAATAGAAGGAAAGGAGGGAAAGAATTGAGCTCCATTATTCTTCATTCTCTACTAGCATTGGGGTCAGCAAGTGGTAACTAGCGGCAGCTGCAGGGACCTAGGTGTGATTTAAATCAGGATATGACCCAGATAGAGCAGTGGTTTGGTGGCTATTATTAAGAGAAAATTGCAACTTTGAATCATGTCTGTTAATAACTATTCTCCAATTACATTTCACTTCCTTGTCCTCCAAATGCTGGATTACATGATCATGTGTGATGAGGATGTACCAAGCTGGTGACTACCAATAAAAATGGGTAATATTGGGCCTCAGAAATATTATTACTTAGAGTGAGAGAGACGTTCTTTTTCCCAACCCCAGAAATGCCAGATAGCCACAAATAACATGAACTGTTCTGCCTGCCTGCCAAACTCGCCTTCAGTTCTTATTGTCTTTTAGCCTCTTTAGACATAATATTTTAATATCTAAAATATTTCTGAAGTAGTAAAACCCTCTAACTCTCGGGATTTGGGTTTGTTTTTTTTATGCAGGGTTACAGAACAATCTGATGAAAATAAAATGTCAGCTAGCAACCTCGGCATAATATTTGGCCCGACTCTGATCAGGCCACGTCAAACAGATGCTACCGTTTCTCTGTCGTCACTAGTGGATTACCCTTACCAGGCCCGGGTAGTGGAGCTGCTCATAACATACTATGAAAAGATATTTGATGTTTCATTAAAACCACTTCTGAGCACGTCTCAGTCTGAAGAAACTGCCGTTACAGTCAGAGTTGCTTTATCAGCAGAAGAGAGGGAGCCACAGCAGCAGAGGAAGTCGTTTGTTGCTGTAAAGGAAGTGAGTGACTTTTCTTGTGCTGCTGCAACGTTACCTGTGCCATCTCAACTTCTGTGTCAAATGCTATGGTGTTCCAGAGCACGCTTCTATTAAATCTTTGTGGTTTGTTTTTTTTATTATTATTAAGGAGTGCCTTTCCTTTTGAGTTCTCATTTACTTTTGCTCTGACTTTTGTTAACAGGGTATTCTGATAGCTCCAAGTGAAAGCAGAGCTTCAGAAACAGCTGCATTGTTTTTGGAATCGAACAATAGCAAGAATACAAAAGAACAAGTAGATACATCTGTAACTGGTTAGTGCGCTTTCATTAGGTCTTGGGGTGGGTGAATAAGCAGTCATGGATGTATTAGTGCATGCAGCTCTTAGTGTATAGTGCATGCAGCTCTTCAGTTTAGACAGAAGCAAGTGATAAAACCTGCTTGTCACTGCTTGATATACTGTTTATAAGAGGAACAGAGAATTAAATCTTTCTAAAGGCTTTCAAGAAACCCTTATTTATGGAATCAGAGCTTAAAGTATTTGGTAAGAGAATACAACAGTGTTTTGGTTTCTGCCTTTTTAAAAAACAAAGATAATTATGCTGTGACTGTGGATTTCAGAAATCCACACTGTGATGCTGCAAACCAATATCCAGCAATTAACATGTTTTGACCATTGTTTTCCCCCAGAATGTGTATCATTGCCACTCACTGGAACTAAGCCAGAGGGCTCTGGGAAGAGTAATTCTCTGACAGAATCATCAGCTACCAGCATTTTGGATATTAATATTTCTGCTCCAAAAGAGCCAGGTTTGCTAACCTAACTATAAGTCTTCTATATGATTTTTTTTCTGTTTTTCTGCTTGTGCTACTACAGCAGTTTGTTTTAATGTAGGTAGGATTTAATTTACTTTTACTTAGGAGTAACTATACATGATCCCTTTTAATTACACTGATTTTCAGCTGGTGTTACCAGTTCAGTCATGTCCTGGACATTAACAGTACAACATTCTGAAACATATTAAAACTTAAAATATTCAAGGATGGGAAAGCACCAGCCAAAAAATAAAAGTGCAGTGTGTCTCTGCCCGTTTTCTCCGTAGTGTCTTCCTTGGTTACATCTGTACAGTATGTGTTTTACTGCTATTGAAATGCTAACATTTTGTTAGAGTAGGATACTACTCTTATGTATACAAGGTATAGCTAAAAACTGTTATCCCCTTAAAATACCAGCTGTCAAGGGATCATTATTAAAGTTCATGTTCTGTTGGCAAAAGTCTTGCTGACTTCTCTTTATATTTGGTGCAAAGATCCAGTCACATCTATTTGTGTGTTTCTAGGTGATGCTGTGAGTCCAGCTTCAGAGAGAAACAATGATTCACTTGTTTCTCTAGGTGAAGACAGCTGTAAAATTAACTTATTTCCTGCAAAACCTAACCGCCAGATTACCAAAGTTCCATTGCGGGTTCCGAGGACAAAGCCAGCTAGTCGCCCTGTGAGCCTACCTGTAGACCGAATACTTCCTCAGTGTGTTTTGAATGAAAGAAATTCACGAAATGCAGGAGCAGTAAGTCCAGAGAAGCTCGGCAGGAGCCCTACTATTGAAGAAGTTTCAGAGGTGAAGGCACTCCCTGCTCTTAATACCTGCTGCAGACGTCCTTGTTACGACACCCAGACGCTGCGAAAAACTTGGGACAAGCAATATAAACAGTATGATATCACAGCAAGGACAGCAATGATCGTAACTAATGTGCCCCAGGAGAACCGAGCACTTGAGAGTGGAACTGCAGGCACCTTATCTTCATCATGCAGCACTGGTAACAACTCGGCTAATGCCATTCTTCCTAGTAAGCCATATTCTGTTTCTGTCAGGTCAGGAAGGACAGCAACAGAAGGGAATGGTCCTGATGCCAATCCTCTTGCTGCCTTCAGGGCACCAAGAACATTGCAACCGCCCCCAGGGACGTTTTATAAACCACCCTCTAACAAATCAAAACAAAATGAAGAGGGTTCTTCTGCTAAAGCTTGTGCGCCAGCCAGTGCTAGCTCTGTGCTTCACCAGGATAATACTGTGAAACTGGCAGTGAGCTCTGCACTTCCATCAGGTGATCCTGAACAAAACACAGATGAACAAAAGACTAGCTCAGAGGATATTCACCCCACAGATCTGAAGCCTACTTACCAGAGACTGAGACCAAAAAGGATCCAAGAACTGGAACACAGGGAAGCTCATTTCGTATAGGGTGCAAATTCCTCTTGGACTGTACGCAATTTGTTGATGTTGCCAGTGGAGGCTTCCCTTTGCCCCTTTATCCTTTGCCTTCCCTTGAGAATCCCACTTCTGTGCCATATTGGAATTATTTTTATATATGCAGCATTTTAAAAATGGGGGGGGGAGGGCTGGGGAATTGTGAAGGAAATAAGTAAAACTTTTTGTAATTCAGTAACTCTTCATAAAGATTTAATGCATTCCCAGTCTAGATACAGCTAATGGGTTCATGGAGTAAGACACTGAGCTTCATTTCATTCTATGGAATGGAGTGTTTGTTAATAGAGAAACAACTATTGCATGTAGCAGTGAAAGGAGCCATTTTTCATAATAGATGTTATAATAAAAATGGAAGGTTTAATGTTCACTGTCTAAGCATAAACCAAAGCTTGTGCTTTGCTCTGTAAAAGCATTTGTTCAGTTTTCTAATCTGTGCAATTAAAGCTTTGCTCCTGAACAAACTTACGTATTGGGCAGCATGGCCCATAATTATGTATCATATGTGTATATTTTAGGCAGACATGGTTATCTGTTGCCAGTTTTCTATGTTGTCACTTTAATATTTTTTTTTTAATAGCAAGGATGCACTTACTGAGCTTTACTATTGAGAAGCAGCAATCAATCCACATCTGGTTTCTTGTATAGGTTAGTGAGTGGGGCAAATGTGCACAGCCTGCTTCATATGGATGCCCTTCTGGAGAGACTACCAGTTGCAGTGGTGCTGTCTTTCCCAGGTGAATGAAAAGGCAGTGTGATATGCTTGCTATAGATCAGTTTCACCGCTTAACCTGGTGTAACTGAAATGAAGAGCATTGTTTCCAAGTTTCAGTGAAAGAGCTGAAAATAACCAAAAATCTGCATTAGTAGGTGCATCTAATGGTTTTCACTTTGTATTAAATGGTTTTTATGTGTACACTGTGTTATATTTGGTTTAAAATATATTAACTTGTTAACATTTCAGTGACTCTATGGCTTCTATATCTGGATTTCTTCTAACTTATTAAAATACAGACATTTGGCCTTTGGAATAGTACAGTACTCTGCAGCATCTGTCTTCTGGGGGGGGCACGGCATGCTTTTTCTTAATGAGTTTGCAATTAGCTTGACTCCTTCTCACATACTATAGAGTACAGTTATTTTAGCATGGTCCTTTCTACTGATGTAAGAACCAAGTGGACTGTCAGAGGACAGGAAAAGCAAAGAATCATTTTTCTGTTTTTACAACATAAAATATACTGGACTTTCCTACTCCATTCCCTTTGCCCTTCTTCCCAAAATATCCCGAATAAAATCCCACACTGCATTCAGTGGATGTAATCTGATTATAATTTCCAGAAGAAAACACATTAAACTTGCAACAGAAGCTGTGGAGTCTCCTTCCCTGGACGCGGTCCTGTGCCCCCTGCTCTAGGTGTGCTGCTCATGCAGGGGGCTGGATGAGGGCATCTCCAGAGGTCCCTTCCAACACCTACCATGCTGTGATTCTGTGTGCAATGCCGAACTTTGGATTCCTTGTCACGTTTCTGTGGAAGCATGGCTTGCACTCTTGGCAAAAGCAATTCTGCCACCGGATGGTTCTGGCCATGCTGGGAGCTGTTTCTTTGGGGAGCTGCCTCATACTACAAAAAGCTGAAGCTGCTAGGTGCTGCTCTCTGCCCAGACTGCTATTGCAAATTGCATAATAAAATAAGAAGAGGGATAAAGGCTTCTTGACATGGATGGGAGTTTGTTCTACTTGGAGTATGGCGGGGAAGGGGAAACCCCACACAACAGGCTAATGAGCAGAAATAGCACTAATGAAACACTACAAACATGGTAGCAGACCCTTGTAGTGCAGCTGTGAAAGGATGGTGCTGATCAGTATAGATTAGGGCTGCAAGATGGCAAATGCATTTGTGAACTACCGTTAGATCTGTTGTCTCACTATATTTTTAAGCGTTTTAGCATGTCTAGCACTGAATATGCTAATGGCTTAAGAAATTGTAACAAAAACTGTTTGTCTAGTTGGGTGGAGGGTCTCCAGTACTGCCCAGGGCAGGCTGCTGAGTGAGAAACAGGCAAATGTTTCTTAACCAAGTCATAATATACCAGTTACTACTGGTTGTTACTATACTGGTTTTTTATGTACATTCTGTTTCCATGTTTTGCTAGCATGAAAGGTTTCTGCTGTTTTACATGTGCTTCAGGTCTTTGTCTCCCATAGCCAGGCAGCTACTGGCGGGCTGGGAGCGGGAGGGCGCAGCGCCCTTCTGCGTGCCTGTCTATGTGGATGAGTAGGTGTCTCATAAAACCACATGATTTTATGAAAAAAAATCATCACTTTCAAAACACAAATTACGCATGTCCCTGCTTTATAATGTCTTTGACTTTTTATGCAATTCGAGTGAAGGAGCAAGCATACTTCTTTTGAAATTGGAACCTTTGAAGCTTAGTTAAGAGTTGTGACCCTGCTACCCCGTGTGGTGACACCACAGGAGGGGCTGCGGCTCTTCCAGAACCTTCCCGCCAGACCGGGGGCTGGGGCAGCCTTCAGCCTTGCAGGGCAGGGGGGCTGGGAGGCCAGCTTAAGGGCCAGTGAATGACTCTTTAATTTGTAAATTTTTGTAAATGTTTTGCACCTTGACGCCAAGGTTGTGTTTTGTTCGCCCTGGTACACCGGGGGTGTGAGGAATCGCCTCAGCAGGCCGCGGGGAGCGGCCGCCGCCTCCTGCCAGCGCCGGGCAGAACCGTGAGGAGGGACGTGACAGAGCCTCAAGCCTGGTGGAAAGATTTTTGGCTTTCTTTTTGTGTGAAAATGTTAGTAATGGTCCCTATTGTTTCTCTCGGTTCTGATGCAGATTTCCCGACGTCTTGTGTCTGAAATGGCTTCACCCCAACCGGATTGAAGCAATCCCACCCACCTGCCCCAGGTGACAGGGCTCTGGGTCACGCAAAGTGCCAGCTCCCTGCGGCTTGCCCTCTGGGGAGGAAACCTTTCTGTGTCAGATTTGCTTGGTAATTGCGATTTCTGAAGTCGTAATGCACTGCCTCATCCCTCTTAAAGCTTTGGCAGAGTACTGATTGCTGTAAGTCCCTGACCTAATTAGTCGTGACAGCTGTTTGTTTAGCAGGGCCCCTAATGCTACCAGAACTACTCTTCTGAGACCATCTTTTCAAACACAGGGTTTGTTCAGATCTGAAGAAATACCTTGAGAAATATCAGCCTTCTAGTACAGGCTTTATTGGGCTTGTGCTGGTCATATTGGATATTTGGGAAGATTTTATTCAGGAGTCTTTAAACTCACAGATTGAGCTGTTCTCTATCAAGCAGGGGATTAAAACAATCTCCTTACAACTGAGCAGTGTTATTTTGCAAGCGCAAACTGCATCTAAGATATGTGTTTCTTTGCAGCCAAGCTGAACCTTCAGAAACCTTTCTCTTTGCCATAGCACAGCAGTGCTCACACATGAGGTAAGCTTTTCTGGTAAGTTTTCCAGGTTTTTTATTGCTTCCATTTAAGAAGCTCTTGTTTTGCTTGCAAATCTGTGAGTTCTTTAGCTTCTGTAGTGTAGCAGAGGCCTGAGTTAATCTGAAAGCTGACACAAAACGCTCTGCAAAGGCAGTTAGTGCGCGTACGCTGACGTTGGTAACATAGTTCAGAGTATGTTTGTACTTTTTGAGTGACTCCTTTACGTACGGCTGTGGTTCACAGTACAGAGTGATCTCTGAGCACACAAACTTGATTCGTTTTGGATGAGACTGAACCAAAATGTGCTTTAGCAGTGTACCTGATGTGTTGCAGCTGTTAATGGATGTTCAGTCCATGGGGCCAGAGTGGAGCTCATCAGAAGTAACCCCCAGACACGTAGTGTGTGGGTGCTGAGTCCTCAGCACTGTTTCACTCCATAAATCTGCTCTTACTGGGCCATCCCACTTGTCAATGTGCACATAGATGTAATATGTTGGAAAAATGGGAGAAACCATTTCAGCTTTCCACTAGCAAAGTTTGGGGGGCGGGGGGGGGAAGGGTGTTTGATATTTTAAAATCTGCTATTCTACATAAACATGCCAACATGGAAATATGTTTCACAGGAGGATGCTCTGGAGACAAGCCTTTCTGAATAAAAACGTTCTATCGGCATGCCTGTTTATCTTTGTAGAGAGAGGGGAGTTTCTAATTCAGAGATGCATGGGATCCTTGAAAAGTGTTTTCACTCACAAGTAGAAGAAAAAGCCATCCTAAACCTTCTAAAACGTAAAAAGCTTGAGGAAGGTGAATGCTAGGAAAATTCTTGCTCCTCAGCCCCTGTGCTGCTGGATGACAGAAGAGTGTCTACGTGAAGTAAACTGGCCAGAAGTAGAAAACATGCCTTCCGAGTTTGCACTTAGTGCTTTTTGCTTGTTTAACCACAGATCAGGGTGATCAGCCCACCGCTGGGTTTGCACGTGGACAGGATCTCTTTAAGATGCCACATTTCCCTGTGTTTGATCTGTGGAGGAGTCTGATTTTGATTGTCTTTGCTCCTTAGAAATACACCTTTCAAATGGAAGTTTCACTGGCCTTTTCTTATTCTCTCTGATTTCTTGTCAGTGGTCCCCTTGAGCCGTACCTTGTGAATAATACAGCTACCACCAGTTTCTGTGCACTCTTCTTTGCCATCTGTTCAAGTAGTGCAACTCCTCACTTTCTGTCTCCTTTAATTATTTTTATTTTTTTTTTACTAGCAGCCTATCCAAGAAATCATTCGACTCCAGCTTGCCACAACTTCCCATCTTGTCCTTCGGGTCACTCCTTATCTATTTCATGGAGGGAGGCCTCTGAAACACATTAGGAAAAAATTTTAAACCATCAGTTTGGGTTTTCCCCAGCAGTTTAAGATAGCTGAGTGCAAAACGTCTCTTAACTCAGAAAACCCCACCCTGTGTATGCGTAGTTTTCTCTACGCACACACAGTTATATCTGTTTATCCATATAAGATACATTTATACATGCACACTCCTACAGTTTGCCTGGGCAAAACTGCGATAGCATTAATTGTGTTAGCTTTCTAGTGAGGCTGTGTCTAGGGTCATGCTCTTCTACATGTGTAAGAAAGAACATCTCACCAGTTAAGAAATTGTTTGGAAGCTGGAAAGAATTATACCTGAAAATTAGAAGTGTTGGCCTATGAGCACACCCAGTACACATGAGTGTGCATATCTTCAAAGCTATCTTCTCAGGTAATTTTAAAATTCTATTAATTTTAGAGAAATCTCTGCTTGTGCTGCTGGAGAGTTTACTAGGGATGTTTTTATAATTTGCTGGACAAATAGCATTAAACTGGGTTTCACTTTGTAGTCAAAAGTCAGGAATAAGCCTGGAAATAAGAAAACTAATAAAATGCTGATATTTAAAATACCTGTTAAAACTATGGCATATGTAGGTGAGGGGATAACAGAACACACATACCTATGACTCTGTGCATTGCATGTAGGTGTTCATGAATGTACATCACAGGGAACTTTAATGTTATCAGATACCTATTGTAGGTATAGCGTAAGACCTATCACCAGATCTCTGTTTCCACTCATTGCTTTCATTATGTTCTGATACATAAATGGAATGCCTCTTTTTTTGCTGCTGTTGGCAAAAAGCTACAGATCATTGGGAAATCCCTAAGTGATAGTGACAACTGTGGGTAGAGCTACCGGAGAAATTGTGCGGTGCGCTCCATAAGCTGAACTGTGGTTTCCCCTCCCGTGTGAACTGATAGGCCCCACACAAGCTTTCTCTGTTTACTTTCAAAGATCCCACTCTTTACAGGGCAAAAATGGGTCACAGGCACAGCTGATGTAGTTGAACATAGAAAACAAATATACTACCATCATCTAATTGTGATGGAAAAAATCTAATTAGGAGAGATTAGTTTAATCTGTTCGAGCTGGCTCTGTGTACATGCGGGCAGCAAAAAATAAGGATCCATTTTCTTAAAATAGCTTGACTTAAAATCTCAGGGTTGAAATGTTTGCTGAATAAAAGTATTCAATTGTCTGATTGCCTCAGATGTAGTCGTGTTTCAACACGGTCTACAGCCCAGCAGCAGCAGTAGCAGTTTCTCTGCTTTGCACTGCCATTAATTAGTCAGTGGGCTTCCCTCTGTGGCTTTATAAAGCCCTTTGTTTCTCTGTCAAGATTGCAGCAGGGTGAGTCTCAGCTGCAATATGAACATATGTCCAAGAGAAATTAGATCAAAGCCACTTGTAAAAGAGGAGGTTGCCTTGTCATCCTTTGTGAAGGAAGCCAGGTTAAAGTCAGGGGTTTAGGTGGCAAATCTGTGCAGAGGCTTGAAGGTCCTGAGATGGCGCTGGGAAGGAAGTGGTGTGCCAAGGGCAGCGCTCTGCTGTCAGAGCTGCAGTGTGGCCTGGTGTAAACCTATCAATCGTTAAATTCAGTGAAATTAAGTTTGTGGAGGATTCTCAAAGGTCTCCCCAAAGCCCTGGGAAGGAGAATGAAACAGGCCAACACTGCCACATCCTTTTTTAAATTTTTTTTTAAATAAAAATAAAAATTGGCGCTCAACTTCTACTTGGAAGAACAGTCACAGCAAGGCAGTGAGGGAAGCTGCGATAATGCTCATACAGAGCCCTTGCCTGGCGTAAGCACTGGTGGGAGGTTTTGCTGCATTGCTGTTTCTTTCAATCCTTACAGGTGAAAATCTGTAAAGAGGCAGTGTTCACTCAGTGCTTTTTTGCTTCTGGATCTAACCATACTGTTTGGGGATAATTTATGTTGGAGGTGTGAAATGAGCCATTTAATGCTAGTATGCAACTTGATTTAGTAAATATTAGTTGAAGTAGGACAGAGCTTGTTGAAAAGCTCTCTGAATGCTTATCTGGAGGTCTGAGTCTGAACATACATAAGGTGATGTATTTAGCTTAATGTATTTCTATGTGAGCTTGCTGACATTTTAGAAGCTCTAGAAAATAAAAAATCAAAGATCGGATGAGAAGAATGCAGATTTTTTTCTCCTGTAGTGGAGTTGTGAAACAGTTACTTTTGTGTCTCACTGTCTCTGTTCTTAGTGATGGTCCATGAAGAAATGTATGGAACCACCTCTGTTTCTGCATATGTGGATGTTACAAGAACCAACTTCCCAGGCCTTCCACAAGGGAGGCATAGCAACAGCAAGGGCATTAATTTTCTCAGAATAATTTGTGAAAAGGAATGGGGTGAAAAAAAATCATCTTTTCCAGTTACTGCCGTTCTGATTTTTCTGGAAAGCCTAGAAGAAATTCTTAGTCTCTAACACATTGTCTCCAATAGAAAAAAACACTTGTGCCACTTCATGAAACAAGTGGAGCTTAGAGAAAATATTGAAAACCCTGTGAACTAAGTTCTGAAGCAGTGTTTGGAAAGACTTCTGTCTTCTCTAAGGCCGTATTGGCAGACACACAGTGGAAAGAATCTGCTAATAAAGTTACCAAGGGTGATACTTGTTTGTCATGATAATATTAAAGAATTTGAGAATTAATGAACACGTTGCGCTGTTCTTAACCTGATGATGACGAGGAAGGCTGTGATATGTCAGTAACCCTGGAGCTCAGGCTCCTCAGAAAAAGCAGAAACATACATAGGTAACGATTAAATTCAGAAGACAATGGCGTAAAGAAACACTCAGCTGAGAGAAATTCTTGATAGCTTTCGATAATAAGGTGTAATTTATAAGGTATAAGCAGGGTAAGAAGACCCTTTGCTAAGTGCTGTTGTCAGTCTGGAGGCCTGGAATGTTCTACTGAACCTCCAGGATGAAGTTCAGGGAAGAGCTATTGTTTGTTTTTGGCGGCCTCTCAAAATATAAAATCTTACTCCACACGGTGCTAAGTTGCTTACCTTGTTTCTAGGCCTCACTGTTGCCTCACATTAAGTATAGAAATGTCTGGTTCGCTGCATGACTGTCTTCAGCCTCCTGTACTATCAGCTGAGAAATAAATGCTTAACTTCATTTCTAACCCAGACGCCTTTTTGTGGTTCTAGCTGTAACACTAGATTATGTGCTGTCTAGCAAGAAGGTCTAGGTGATAAAAGCTGTCACCATATTTCCCTGCTGAAGTGCAAAAGCCAGAAAAAGAGTGAAGAAAATGCCTTTTTTTGTTTTATTACTTCATTGTTTAAAGATATTTTTAACCCTTTTTTTTTCTTCTGATGTTGTCCTGGAGGTTGTAACATAGAATTGAACTTTGAGGAGTTAGATTTATTACATTGTGTATTAAAACTAGCGGTAATGACTGATGTAACCAATTACTTATTTCACTTTCTTGTTTTCTGTCACCAATATATGGGTTTTCTTTCTGAATGTATGCAGCAAATCATTCTTCCATGTTATAGTATGAACTGCTAGGGAAAAAAAAAAACAACAGAAAAAAGTAAAAAATAAATGCTCTTTTTAATTTTCTTGAGTTGAGGCTTTGTAAGCGTCTTCCCACACTTCAATAGTATGCTGGTGATAGAACCAAGTTATTTTTGTTGGCCCTTACAATCAGCCCTCTGGAAAGGAAATTAGTTCCTGCAAAAGGAAATTTAACAAAACACAGATTTTCATATGCCATGGGTATAAGTCACATCCCTTGAGCATGTTGTCTTCAGGCAGCAAGCATATGTCATTCTAAAGAGTAACAGTCATAATTTGCATTAGCTTCTTAATGAAAAACTGAATGAACAGTTCATAAGTGTGTTTGGCTTTTTCTGGTTCTAGGAAGGGGGTTAATATCTACGTTAATAAACCTTTTGCTTTTTTGGAAGCTGAATTTCTTTTAGTGCCTGTGCTGTTTCTAATTGCAGCTGTCTCAAGCCACCACTGACTTTGTGAGCAGGGTGCTGCCTTTAAAGAATGAAGATAGACCTCCGCCATGACTAATCACTCCAGAAGTTCATGTACCTCCTGAGCCCAAGTGGAGTTCTCAACACGTTATTGCTAGGTACTATTTTTGTCATGGTCCCACTCCATTATTTTGTTACAGTGTTTTGCTCTACTTAAATTAGTAGAGCTTGAATCTTAACCACAGAATTCTGTTAGTCTGAGTAATGCCCAGGTAGGAAAAGATATTTCAGGGCTGAAAGTTAATTATTCCTCATTTACTCTGTGCTGCTGCAGAATTTGAGGCTTATCTGTCCAGTGCCTTCTGATGGCATTATTTAAGTTCTTTTTTTCCTACACTTTTGCCT
>VZTV01012246.1:0-11005 GCA_013400875.1 Anhinga rufa | reverse complement strand
CAGCCAAAACCATGACATGAAGTCACCTCTCAGAATCACTTTGTCTTAGGTGCTGTACAGTGATTATTAAATGTTGGCCTAGATAAAGACCAAAAGATAAGAACTACAGAACTAGTAGCCAGCTTGAGGCACATTTACTTCCTTCAGGCTGCACGGGCAGATAATTTTTTCTCAGTTTGCCAAGGGCAACGCAGCCCTTCCAGCCTTGGCATTTTATTCTTTCCAGAAACTGTTCACCTTAGCAAATGCAGAAATGCAGGTAAAGCTTCAAGAAAGTTTGCATTTAATATTTTTTGTTTATGCTTTACGTATTAAAACAAAAATCACTTACAAATTAGAATAAATACAACACCAAGGCTAAGAATGTGAAATTTACCTACTGATTATGGGAGGTCTTTATGGGAAATTTCTTTAAGAATCCCAAAACCACTAATGTGATGTAAAGATTTCATTGTAACTACTATAATCCATTTTAAGTGAACTCATCTTTCAGTCATAGAATATTTCTACTGAAGGAAAGCCAGGTATCAGCTGGTAGGAGGGCAGTCTGGAGGAATGATGTGAAAGCAATATAATGGAAAAAACATAGATAAAATGCTTTAAGCAGAAAATGCAAGAATCAAACAAGCAGTAGAAAGTTGAGTGCAATGGAAGTTAAACTGCTTTTATGAAGTTTTGGAAACATAACAATTTCGTTGCATTTTTTTGCTGTCATATTTATTTATTGACGCTACATAATTTTGTTGCATTTTTTTGCTGTCATATTTATTTATTGATGCTACAATAATCTATTTTAAATGGTAAAAGCTGAGGACACTCACAACTGGCAGGAGGCATTCATCAAGTGGTGCAGAAGTGCTGACTGGTAGCACTGGGAGAGGGTTTTCTCTGAAGAAGAGATTTACCTTCTGTTCCCAGCTATAAATCTTCATTCTGAATCTCACTGAGTGTGGGAGATTATTTAGCAGGACTTTTTCAAAGCAGCTCTGATTTTCAGTTGTCCAGCCTCAAACTGGAGCTTTCAAAGTCTCAGCGTGGGGCTATGCTTTTGCTGCCATAACATACCGGATTATTTCATCGCACTTCTCCACCCAGTGACAAGAGGAGGGACAGGGAACGTTGCTCTCACACCTGTCTCTCTCCCCTCTCCTCACTCCTCACTCCCTAACTGGTTGGCAGCATCAGATGTAGAGTTGCTATCCAGCACACAGCATGTGCTAACACGTGGGGTGACAGGACCTGGACCCGGTGGATGCTGACCCCAGCTAAACAGCCGTCAGAAGCCTAAGCGATTCCGTGCCAGGTTACCACAGCCAGGAGGTAAAAGGTAATCGATCTCTTTCCAGTACCAGAGCAAACGGCATCTCCGTCACCAGGATCAGAACTGCCATCGTGACAGGAGGGCGTTAATTTTTGTAACAAACATTGAGATACTCCAGGTGCAGGGAAAAGGAGGCAGTAGATTAAAGTCTTGGGAATCCCTCATCTTAGTCTTATGCCTGAGTCTTATACCACTTAAGCCTCAGTGTTCTAATCTTCTAGAAGGCAAGGACTGTCTTACAATAGAGGTTAAGGTGGGAGAAATTACTTCTGCTGATTTTTCAAAGGATTTCATTTCCATTTTAAAAGCTCTTCATCAATAGATATTTTAATTGTGCACTGCTGGAATTCAGAGGGCAAAATAGAGGTACGAATGTTAAGGAACTTTTTCATTGACATTGAAGATTCTCTACATTGACAGAAAGTTTTCTTACAATTACTTGTAACTTAACATCCCTTTACTTAGAGGGGGGAATGTTTAAGCAGTTTTTTATTCCATGATTTCTGTTGTCTGAACAGCAAATTCTTTTACTTGACTAACACTCAAGTTTTGAAATCCCCCCACAGAGCAGGATAAGATACTCTGATGGCTCACATCATCTGTGTACCTACAGATTTGGCAGACACAAAAAATGTTACTTTCTTCTTTTTCTTTTTAATACTCCATGACACTTTCATATTAACTTAAAAAGTTGGTAAAGAAACATCTACCATATTCTCTAATGCTGTATTCAATTTTGTCAAAGCTTTATGTATTTTCTTTTTGAGGTGGAATTTTAAAGCTTTTATCCAGGAGTACAGTATTAAGTAGTGACTACAACTTTTTTTTTTAATTCAGTTTTTTTTATTCAGTTGCCTCCATAATTCCTTTTGAGTAGGCCATCATACACAGCAGAAGTTTGGAGGCGGCTTGGATGAGTATCCACAGCTACTGCTAGTGCAAGGCCTTAGTTAAAATTGAGGGTTCAGGTTACATTTTGGAGACAGGCAATTTTTGTCACCTACTGTAGTTAAAAGCATACACCCGAGTGGGTCACAGGGATACAGTGTAGTCTGACCCTAGCTGGTAGCGAAAAGGCCGCCTAGTGTTTGAAGAGTGGTTCAAGGTTCTGTGTGGAATGAGAGGAATTTACCAGGTCAGAGCTCAAGGGTCAGCAGTGGGAGAAATGCTTTCTTTTGTTTTGCTTTGCTTTTAAGAAAGTACTTTGAAAAGTATTAAAGGACTAATACCGCCACAGGTCAGAAGGTGATGTTCATAGCTCTAGCTTACTGGGAGACACAGAAACAAGGTTTAGAGTTTTATTGGCAATAGAAAGGTTGCTTGTATTGTACAGATTGAACATGCTGTTGTTTGGGAAGGTACCACTTGTATATGATCAATATAGCATGGATGAGGTTGTAGTTCTTGAACACAAGCTGCCTGTAAGTCTGGTCCATTCATTCATTGGCCTCATTTAAGGTTTAACAAGGGAGATAGGGTGTTTTTTCAATAAGCCCAAAAAATAAGAAGGTCAAAGAAGGACCAAGAGTCTGGTGTTCATTGAAACACATTTATTTACACCTTGGATTGATAAGAGTCACTGGACATGCTAGGTTTAGTTATGTTTTACAGCTGAGGTTGGGAGATACTGAAAAGAAGTATGGGTTCAAGAAATAATTACCAGGAAACCTTTTTGGTTACTTCTTGTTAAGCTTGGGATTCTGTATTCTTAAACAGGTTATAAGGATAGAGCTGAAGTCAGGTATTGGACTGGAAAATGAAAACAGAGCAGCCGTTTCTGAAAGGAGTTCTCATTTCTGACAGAAGTATCTTACTTCAGTGGTATCACAGAAGCTTCTTACTGCCCTTGGGTTTGTAGGGGAGACTGAATAATGGTTATGTTAGGGCTACTTCAGAAGAAAATGCTTCACTCCATTTCTACAGAGACCTAAGAATATATAAGGGTGAAGTCAGAGGTCAGGACTCAAACAAACAGATCAGAAAGGAGGAATAAAGGCAACATCACAACCCAGGTTAGTGCATTTGATAGAAACATCTCATTCTGAAATTCAAAGAGATAAAGCAACTTGACCTAGGGTAGTTCCCCAGGTGAGGTTAAAGTCTTGAATTTAGTAAAACCTGTGGAGCTGTGAAAAGGATCATTTGACTAATTGGTCATTTTTTCAGCAACTGATTTATTACAGATTTTTTTGAGTCACTAGAACAGATGTCAGATCAGGAGCAAGGCTTTATTTTCTTGTTGGAACTTACAGGAAAGATAAGTACTGGATCAGTAAAGTGCCACAGACCTACTTGCTACTTTGGTGGTGAAATAGGCCACCCTACACACAAGAAGCGTGGAGATAGTTTGGATGCGTATCTGTGGTTATTACTAGTGCAAGGCCTTGGTTAAAACTGAGGGTTCAGTTTATATCTTAGATCAGGAGAAGCTAATGAGAAATTGCTGATTAAGTAATATGGGTTGCCAGAAATAGCTACCACATATTGCCATAGACAAGAGGGTATTATTAATTTCTCTTTTTGCTGGAGTCACTGTCTAACAGAGAGAGCAGTTAGGGATAAAAGTGGAAAATTGGGGAATCATTCAGCACACAAAAATCAGTTGATATTGGGCGCAGAACAGAGGTTGAGATTAGGGTTACATTTTAATCTAAAAGTCATTGATGATCTTTCATGAAGAATAAGAGTTAAAATGGCAGTTAATCTATGGCAAAACTGTGGATAACATGGATCAGCCAGCTGTTAAGTTTTGATGTTCTTCCTCCCTACTTTTTTCAGTTTCCATGAAATCTGTTGTAAATTGCTGATTAGTTTTGGAATAAATTCTCCAATATGAATGGAAGATTTTCACACATTAAATGATTCTGTCAGGTGGGTGAAATCCACCACAAGTATACAGGCATTTGATATAAGCTGCATGTATCAATCATATCATAGTTCCTTTCATAAAGCCTAAGGAAGGGATTTTTTTGCTATTTTCTGTTCATGCAGACAGTTAATTTTTTCCCTTTATGCATAATTACCTGACATGAATTTTCACTCCCCTATGCAGTGACTTTTTAGCTTTCAGTCTGGGAAAAGAAAAAAAAAAAGTTGCCAGTTTTCTGCTAGGAAAAGCTTGCTGTTTATTTCACACAGAAGATAAACTCCTCATCTGTTTCAGTGACCTTATTCTAGTAGAATGTTACATAGACCTGCATGCAATAAATGAACATCAGGCACACAGAAAATCAGTGAAAAACTTTGTTCCAGGCTCACTTGTCTGTAAACCTCAGATATCTGCAGTGGTATTTCAGTAATCCATTTTAGTTCAAATTAGATTGTGTCATATAGAGCAGACTTTGTTATTTTTTTCAGAATATTTCTCTAGTATTAGTAAAGATTCTGAAATTTCTGACAGTTCAGAAATGCCTAAAAATTAGTGGATCCTCACTGGTAGAAGTGTTCTTACTGTGCATTCAGGCCAGTGGGATTTGCATTACAGTAAAGGAAGGAGGGAGCTGTTAAGGAGTTCTCCCTTCAAGTGAATTTCCTGTGGCTGTGTTAACACCTGTTCACTGCTGATCATTTGCTCATGGGAATAAAAGCAGTTGATGCTTCTCACTCACTGTGCTTGGAGATGGGCTCAGCTTTGTATCAGAGGACCACAGAGGAATTGAAACAAGGGTTTGCTGTGTCAAATCCTGTTCATGATATTTCCCTGGAGTGGAGGGAGAAATGTGTTTTTTTAAAGTGTAAATGTTCCTGTTGGTGTAACAAATAAGTGAATTCCAAGCTGATGCAACAGTACTAGACTCTGTAGTTCATTCAAGACCAGACCAAAGTAGTTTGGTGTCATGGTTTTGGCTGGGATAGAGTTAATTTTCTTCACTGTAGCTGGTGCAGTGCTGTGTTTTGGACTTAGTATGAGAATAATACTGATAACACACTGATATTTTGGTTGTTGCTGGGTAGTGCTTGTACTAATCAAGGACTTTTCCAGCCTCCCATGCTCTGCCGGGTGCACAAAAAGCCGGGAAGGGAGGGTGCACAGCCAAGGGAGCCGATTCAAACTGACCAAAGGGATATTCCATATCATATGACGTCATGCCCAGTATATTAACTGGGGGGAGTTGGCCAGGGTGGGCAACAATCGCAGCTCGGGAACCAACAGCGTCGGTCAGCGGGTGGTGAGCGGTTGCACCACTTGTGATTTTCTGGGATTTGTTCCTCTCCCTTGTTCTTTTACTCTTAATTATATTATTATTATTATCCTAATCATTGTTATTATCATTACTATTATTGTTATTTTATTCTAATTAGTAAACTGTTCTTATCTCAACCCATGAGTTTTCTTGCTTTTACTCTTCTGATTCTCTCCCCCATCCCACAGGGGTGGGGGGAGTGAGCGAGTGGCTGCGTGGTGCTTAGTTGCTAGCTGGGGCTAAGCCACGACATTTGGCCCCCTCAGACTTTGCTCATTACAGACAATTTGAGAAGGTGGAGAAGGTTTATTAACAGTAGTAGGGACGAGAATGGTGCCGAGATCTACTGTGAGTACAGAACTGGACCCAGGTGTCTACAGGACCAGAGCAGGGAGACACTGCGCCTGCTTTGTCATCTCAAAGAGATGACTCAATAATGTGAAAGTTGCTTCTTTACAGGGATTGTTGGGTACAGAGCATGTGATATTTCTCGTTACAGTGCCCATGTGTGCCTATGGCCACGGGGACAGGATAAAGTTGTAAAAGCTTCTCTTGGTTTTGGATTTTTATTCAGTGTTTTTTAACCACATTCCTTTTTCCCAGTGTGTTTTGATCCTACAGTCCCTCAAAGGCCACTTGCTGAGTTAATTCTAAAAGACTGCTTAGAAGTTTGAGCTGGCAAAGTAATGTCTTTTAACCCATCTCATTGTCCTTCTGTTCTTTCAGTTTATGACTTCTTCCAGCTGTTATTGAATTTTAGCATTTGTAGATTCATATCCAGTGGTTGCAATAAAATAAAATGATGCTTTAACAATTCACATTGTGAACTATTACAGTGTTAATGATAAGTAAATTAAGTTATGACCTTACTGAATTCAGAGATGTGGCAAAATACTTTTACACAGTAAATTATGTGGCTCCAAGTGGTGTTAATTTTTTTTTATGTAATTGTACAATTAAAGGGGGCTGAGAATAATGGGAAATAGGGCGATGACTTATTTACAAGACTGAACATAAGAACAGACTTCATATTCTCAGACAGAGTAAATCAGGCTCTAGCTACATGACCTAGTGCAAATCAGTGTGGTCTTGAGGTAACAAATGGTGCCAGATGGGAACATATACCATGTAAGAGTTACAAATGAAGACTTTTTGCCTATTTTCTATCCTCACAAGATCTGTAATATTCTGATAAAAATATTCAGCCAACAGACAAATTCTTCTTACCAGTGTGCATTCCCAGTGGTGAAAAACAGGAAATTAGCATATTCATACTTGAAAACTAAAGTTTTAATTCTGCAATGCTTTTAAGGCTCTCTGTAGGCTTAATAGTAATCAAGCTCATCAAAGCTCTACACTACTGTGTTGGATGCTCAGAAATTTCTTTTCCGATACCCATTTATTCCTTGCATGAAGTTGTGTAAGTTGTGTCTTCTTCAGTTTCATCAGTCTTCAAAGGAACGGGAATTCCTAATTAAGTTAAATTAAGTTAAATTGAACAGTCCTGATTGATTGGTTGTATCAACAGCAGTTTCTCTTGTCTGATGCTGGCAAAATTCCACTAATTTCAAAGTTGCTGTGCAAGTTGAAAATCTGGCCCATATCTGAAAAAGCAGCTAGAAACCAGTCTAGAGCTATCTGTCTAGTGATAAAGGTAATCTGGCTGCAAAGCTGCCAAAAATCAAATGTTATATGTTGTGTGCACAACACTGAAAAAGTTCATTTTCTTTATCCTGTTCTAGCTCACCTCATCCTTTACACTCTTGGTGGAGACACCACAAAGGTGATGCTGGTAAACATAATGACAAAGAAGGATATCTGGGAGCCCTGAGGCTTCCATGATAAACTCAGTGGAAACTTCATCGATGGGGAGCAGTTGTCAGGACAAAGAAACCTTGATGGGTGCAGAACGAAGAAACTGCTAACAAACTCACCTTCCAGAAAAACAGGAGCCAGCAATAACTGTTTGGGAACTGGGGTATCTACACCAAAAAGGTATAAAAAGTAACTGACTAAGTAACTTGCTACTTATCCAAAATGAGCTTCCCTGCTTGTAATATATTTGCTTTACTATTGTTATATATATACATTATATATATATATGTGTGTGTGTGCTTTACTAGTGGTAATTTTGTAGTGACTAGTAGTATGTGTGTGTATGTACATACACATATGTATTAGGTTTTAATAGTAGTAATTTGTAATAAAGAATCCTCAAAAATCCAGACCTCCATGTCCTTGTGTATTGCAGAATCCCGAGGACCCCACAGTCACAATTTTTACACATCCACACTCCAAACTCAAAGGTTAAAAACATGTTGCTTCTATAGTTTTCCCCTGAACATCATATCAATCTCTCTGTAATCCAAAACAAGGGTTATGGGGTCAGGGAAGAGTCCCTCAGTCTCTGCCAAGTGTTATACTGTATTCTTGTCTCCATGTTCAAAGCTAATGCTAAAGTCAACAGCCTTCAAAACTGAAGAATGATCAAAATTTAGAAAAGAAAATAAATTAGTAGAATATAAGGTCTGGGAGCTATCACCTGACTGCAGCCAGGTGGGTTTTTTAGTTATTCTCCTCCTCAGGGATAATAAACTTGATCAGACTTAATTTTATACCCTTTGGGATGTCTGGTGGTTGGGCTAGGATAAAGAATAAAAATGTTATATGAATAGATTTTCTGCATTTCGTATACTCCCCAGTGTAATACAAGAAAGGGGAAGACACAGATCTTTTTTCTTCATTCACGTTTCTTTTCTGCTCTCTGTTATAATATTCACTAACACCAGACTTCCTGTGCTGTTGTATCTTTAGGGTGAAATAGGCTTTGATACACAGACCTTTCTGGGATCAAAAATCTACAGAAATCCCACCAAAAGTAAAGCACTCACATCTTTTACAACCCGACTTCACAAGCAAGTTATTGAATTGTAGCTACAAATCTGAGTAGTGAATCATCTAATCAGTAAGAGAAAATGAGGCTACCCTGATACTGTCAGAGACTCCTTGCTACTCTTAAAACAAACTTGCTAAAATGAATTATTTCCATAGAATATATTTTTATTTTTTGTTTTCCTGAAACAATGTTTTCTGATAATAAATAAAACCTCAATAGTTAGCTGCTGTTACTGACTTGTGTAAAAATGCATTTTTACTGGAAATTAATATATCTATTTCAGAATCGGTAAGAACATAAAAGGGGTCACTTTGAATCAGCTCAACTTTAACTAATATTACATCCCTAAGAGTGGATGAAAAGGGGTGCCTAAGGAAGTATGAGCATAGTAGAAGTATGGACATATATGATAGTTCTTCCAGTTACGTTCCGTGGCTCTGTTTGCAACTCCTGACTTCCCAAATAAAGAATCATTTGCATGTATTCAGTAAATCTCAATAGCTTTGACTTTGTGTGAAATTGTCCTGTCTCCACTTGAGGCCACGTAACTTTTAACATCAACAAAATGTTCTTGTAAGGAGTTTTCCTGCTTCCCTACACCTATGCTGTTTGATTTATATGTACCATCTTTCAACTTCATACATGCTTGTCTAATTATTCTTAAAAGACTAAAATAAATTAAGGATCTATATTTTGCTGGTAATTGTATGACCAAGACAAGAATGAATGAACAGCAGGAATGCTAGGACCTTTTATGATGATCTTTGGCAAAAATAAGACTTAAGAGAACTTACGGTAGTAATAACCATTTATAATAGGGGTATTTTTAATAATATCATTTCTTGCTCTACTCCCTTAAACTTTCCTCATTAAACTCAAGAACAGCATTATTGCCAGACTTATGAACTTACCCACAGAGCACATTAAAAACTATTCAAAGGCACAAATGAACATAACTGTAAGTAGTCAGGCTTGTAAAATGAGATTAAGATCATTTGTTAAATATCTGGTTTTCAGATGGAGCAATCAGCATATGAGATGCTCTGTTGTGCAGTTCATCTGTTTATATGACTAAAGGAATAATATTTTGAAGAGTCATACATTGTTTTCATGCCACTGTAAAGTTTCTGTTGAAGATACATTTAAAAGATTTTGTTCACCTGGAAGAAATAAAAATCAATATAGTTTGACAAACAGCTCTGTAATATCACTGACTTTATGAAAATGAGCCAGTTTTTTTTCCTTTTTTAAGAAAAGGAAGGCTAGGTAGTTTATTAATTAGTGATCTGAAGACCTAGATTTTTCATGTGACTCTGAATTAATTTTATGTGAGAGATTTCTCAGTTAATGTTTTCCTGCCTGAATTATGAAAGTAATTATGTGCTCTTTATCCTCTCGTTAGAATCTTACATCTCCCTTTTCACCTGTGCATGTTTGACCATAGCTTTAATCTTTGCATATTTCTTAGAGGAATATTTTGGATGCAATTTTCATTTCATTCAGATATTTTTATGGTTTTGACCTAAATTAGAATAAACCATATAGAGGTACATGCATATACACAAATGTACATATGTTTATGTATATAATATGTACCTGTATTAAAACAATAAAAAATAATAAAATGTTCTTTGCCCATTTCTTAAAGTTGTGCAGAAGTTTTGGCATGACAGTTTACAAGAGAACACAAACTTTAAAAAAGAGTACCAAACGTGAACATCCAAATACTTTCCAGAAACACTCATGAAACTAGAAATAGGTTTACATTGGAAATTCACAACTTCTGGACTACAAGAGTGCTCCCTGTTGTGGAATATCAAGATTGCAGCACTCCTGGCTCACTCAAGACTGTTCAGAAATAGGGAAAAATATAGAAAAATCACTTTTTAACTTCTCCCTATTCAGGCATCTGACAACCTTCTCAAACTTTTCTACATATTTATCCCTTATAAGATATTTCCCAGTTCTGCCAGTTTGACATTATAATATCACTTCATAATAAAGGTGAGAAGTAATTTATTTTCCCAGTCTTTCTAGGCATTCTCAGTTAACTGTTCCTCTCTTGATGCTTAATTTAAATAATGATCCTGTATTCCTGCTTTTTCTAAGTTCCTTAAAATTCAGTGGTAGCTAATCCTAAATTATATTATTTGACAAAAGATTACTTTATAAGCACCTTTTCAGACTCTTGAAAAGTTTCAGGTGCTTCTAAGACTATGATGCAACCATCTCTGAGTTTGGAAACAGAACAATGAGCTTGAACAACACCCCACATTAGTACACTCTGTTGGATATATGGAACACTTTTCATCATATGGACTCTGTCTAAAATAAAGGAAGATTAAATCCAGAGACAAAGATATGTAACTAATNGTGAGGCCATAATTCAAGATATATGTAAGTAATACCATCTTCGTTTGTCTTTGTTCCAAAGCTGTCTGGGTAAACTGATGTCAGGGGGAAATACACTACCTTTTATTACCTTTTGAAGTTTGATTTGTTGGACTATGGGAGAAAAAAGAAAAAGAATTGCTACTAAGTAGGAGCAGAAATAGCATCCCTTGCCATAAATCCAATCCTTTAATTCTGTACTCACCCCACATG
>VZTV01012243.1:0-11945 GCA_013400875.1 Anhinga rufa | reverse complement strand
CCCCATCCCTGGAAATATTCAAGTCCAGGTTGGCTGGGGTTTTGAGCAACCTGGTCTAGTGGAAGGTGTCCCTGCCCATGGCAGGGGGGTTGGACTAGATGGTCTTTAAAGTCTCTTCCAAGCCAAACCATTCTATTATTCTATTATTCTATGATTCTATGAAATAAAGTCCTCCTCCATTAGTAGAGATTTTGCAGAATAGTGTTAGTTCCCAGAGAAATTAAACAAGCAAGAGGGGACATCATAAAGTGTTAAAAAACAAATGCCGTGTGGCAGGAGGAATGGGGACTACAATTCCCCTCTGGCATAAAGGAGGCCTTCAATCAAACAAGAAGAGACAATTGCTGATTATTTCTAGACAATGAATAATTAGGCTGTGCAATACACAGCTGCATGATACAAAGGAAGACTGGACAGTTATATGACTAACAACACTACTGACTTAATGATCCAAGTTTTGGGTAGGGACATAAAACCCCATAATTTAAACCAGTGTCTGTCAGCTATTAATAGCAAGTCTTTTGAAAGTAAACAGGCTTTTTTATATTTTTTTGTAGCTACTTCTCTGCAGCTACTGTTGAAGACAATAGAAAATGAGATGAACCATGGTTTTGATACCTTATGACTGGTACTATACCCCCATGAAATGCTACAGCATATTTCACCACAGTATGTGCTAGACTTCTAATTTAGGGTACTGTTCATTGCAAATATATTTCCCTAGGAACAAGATGTAAAATTATCTAGCTCTGGTAGAATTATGCAGAACCTAATAATCTCCTATTAAGTCTCACACTCAAACTCTTAACTGCTCATCCACCATCAGCGACACGAATATCTTCAGAAGTAACACTTTCGTTCGTCAATTTTATAGCTAACAGGGAGTGCATGTGCCAGAGACACAGAAACAAAACCTTAAAAATTTCTACAGTCCTCTTCTTTCAGCTTAATGCGTTGACACTTCTACATCACTCAGCTGGCTGACGGTACCTCTGTCCTGATCTGACCTCCAGGCCACTGCAGTCAGCTTCTGATTAGCCTGCTGGTGTTATTCAGAAAAAGTCATCTTCTGTACCGCATGTATACTTCAGACACGCTGCACAGAGAGCTAATGTGGGCTAGCTGAGCATAGTTTTAATAAACTGTGCTATTTTTCCTGGTTTTGCTGATATTTCCACGGTCCAGCAGTTCCAGGAACTGCATTTTGCATACCAATTCACCTCATGGTGTGGCTTTTCTCAAATATTTCTGTTTCTGTAACTCTTCTTGTTCAGCAGAAATTTATGAGTCAGAAAGCATCCAGGAGATGTAGAACAGAAGATTTGCCATTTTAGAGATAAATATTACCATTCACGAGCCATGCACTCATTAGACAATTGTCATGCTGTCACTGCTTGGCCAAAAGCAATAGAGCAGTCTAGATCCCTGTGGATTAGTAGGACCTTGAGATAGTGAAGCATTACTAAATTGGCAAGACTGTACACCATGCTGGCTTTAACTCTGTAGGAGTCCAGTGAGCATCACTCCTGTAGAGTTAATCATCTGGCAAACTTTCACAGTGCTCTTGTCCTTGAGTAACCTGAAATGCTGGGATTTTGGCCCTATTCCTCAAAGCAGCCTTACCATGGGGAAAGATTTGAACCTCTTTTTCATAAGTACAGAGAGAATTAGTTCTCTACTTCAGCATGTCGGGGTGGGTTCAGTGAGGAGACCACTATCACCTCAAGGACATAGCAGAGCAGCTGAAGCAGAGTTTATTAGGGTTTTATACAGGCCATATTTTTAACCCTTCCTGGTCTAAGTAGAGGTCACTGAAATGTCACAACGCAAGCAAGTTAACAGCCATTACCTCCTCTATATAACACCTTTGGTCAGCACTGCACAATACCCATGATAATCACTTAGATAGGTTGCCTAGGGAGGTTGTGGAGTCTTCCTCACTGGAGATATTCAAAAACTGTCTGGATGTGGTCTTGGGCAACCAGTTTTAGGTGGCTCTGCCTGTGGGTGGGGGGATGGGATGGGTTGGACCAGATGACCTCCAGAGGTGCCTTCTAACCTCAGACATTCTATGATTCTATAAAAGAAACCACAGGGCAGTTTTCTCATGGAAAAATACTTTGATTTTTTATCATCACCATTTACTGCCTATGTTATGATAACCCCAAGGTTAGACCCCAATGTCAGAGACAGTGTCAAGACCCCTCAGTCTTGTAACATTAAGGCCAAACTAGTGAGTCTGACCCTTGCCTCTCTGCCATATTGGTGGTTATAAAAGCAGGGGAGAACCGTGTCCTATAACCCCTTCCACATCAGCTGACTGTACATGCATAACCATTCAGTTGTACATTGCTCCTACATGAAGCCAACATTTTCCTCACCATGAGATGGGTAAAAACATCTCAGCAGCTGGGAACCTCTCTTTCCACTGCTGACTTCTTCCCAGAAAAAAAAAGGTTGCAGGAAGGAGACATCATTACTCCTCAGAAAGATGACTTCCAATTCAACTTCTTCAGAAAAAATCTAGTAAACTAAGTGTGTAGCCCTGAACAACTCAGCCCTAAAAACAAGTAAATCTTCATACCATGGCACAAAAATTACCCTGAGCAACAAGAGAGTAATACTGCACCAAAATGGTATTTGCTCCAGCATCAGGTCCTAGAAAACTACCACCCTATACAGTTACCTAGCACCTGGGGCTGGAGACAATACTGTTTTATAATGGCAACTTCCAAATTGCACACTTTTTAACCAGTAATTCTGGTTTCTGATTCAAAAACAGAAAGCATACACAGAAGATGGAATGCTTTCAATTGCTCTAATCAAAACCGCATTTTCATGCATCTATATACATACAAACAAAAGAATGAGATCTCTTAGGAACACGTCCTGGCTATTATGCAAAATCAATATTTTTTAGTACAAAATATTTGCAGCAAAGTTCTCATTTAATTGAAATCATCTGAGCCAAATTTGTTTTGAAAGTATGAAATGCACAGGTTTCCTTGATGGGAATTTATTTCTCAGTAATTTGATACAGGATTAGAATATCTGATCACTACTTCGTTGAGTTGTTTTGCAACACTGCAAAGCTACACTGAATATAGTATAATCTGGTGTTCTTGGCTGGGGATCAGACAGCCTGGATTCACTCTTTCTATGTCCTTTGACCTGCTATGTGATCCTAAACAAGATGCTTCACTTCCCCATGCCTCTTCTTCTAGACATCCTTCCATGTCATTGTATTTTTTGTTCAATTTCTCATCTATCCCACGTGCTGTCTAGTTTCACTTGCCATACATCCAGTATTTATATTATGCATATTATACACCATTGCTTTTAGGCTATAAATTCTTTGTCTTTTACCAAGTAAATATAGTTCTCATAGAAGAGTTCTAAAGCCCATTATTAATCTTCCATCATGAATCACAAAATATACATCTAAAGAGATATACACATAGTATAAATTGGGGGGGGGGGGGGGGGGCAGTTTCGGGNGGGGGGGGGGAGTGGTGCACTTTCAGAGGCAAGCTGGGGGGAAGGAAGGGAGAGGAAGCCATGTGCTTCTTCCAAGCCTTATGAGAAGATTTTATAATGAACTATAAATGAGACCCTTATTTCAGTGGGAAATTTTGGGTGCTATTGTAATACAAGTAGTAAGTACCATTAGATATGCAATCCCAAGTAATGTTCCAGGTTTAGTATTTTTAGGTTACAAATGTGGCCCTGATAATATTTCCTTCACTGATTTTTAAAGCATTTATAATTAGCTGCCAGAGCAGTTTTAGCCACTGACCGGAAATTTCCCAGCGAGGTCCCTATAAATAAATGGTTCGATAAATCATGGGATATGAGGAAAGGCTGAGAGACCTGGAGAAAGAGAAGGCTGAGGGGGGGTCTCATCAATACTTACAAGTATCTGAAGGGCGGGTGTCAGGAGGATGGGACTGGACTCTTCTCAGTGGTGCCTGATGACTGGACAAGGGGCAACGGGCACAAGTTCCAGGAAGTTCCACTGAAATCTGAGGCAAAACCCCTTTGCTGTGTGGGTGCCAGAGCAGTGGCCCAGGCTGCCCAGAGAGGCTGTGGAGTCTCCTTCCCTGGAGCCATTCCCACCCCGCCTGGACGCGGTCCTGTGCCCCCTGCTCTGGGGGTGCTGCTCACGCAGGGGGGCTGGATGAGATGATCTCTGGAGGTCCCTTCCACCCCCTACCGTTCTGTGATTCTGTGATTCTCTCCATGGAAAGATTTGCTATTATGAGAAGCAATGCCAGTAGCAAATAACTAGAAAAATTACATTTATTTATTGAATACAAAGAAGACAGAAAAAATGTTTTTAAGATATCATACTTGCTTAAACCTTATCAATTTTTTATTCGTGATCCCTTCTTCTATACAAAACTATAGATTTTCTTGGAAATATGTATTATAAAGATGTGAATTTTGTATTGATTATTATTTTATATCATGTTAATGACATTAAACAGTGTTCAGAGCACAAACATGGCTCTGTATCCAGGGCTTAAAATGAGAATTGCTGGTATGAACAAGTACTACTCCAGACTATCTTAAAGCACCTCAGAAAGATCAATACCACAGGGGAAAATAATAGTGGGTTGGTTTTTTTCATGGCATGTCTAGGTAGGTCAGCAAAGATAGGATTTGAAGAATCATGGTGAAAAGCATTTCCCACGTCCAACAAAAAATGTGCTGCAGCATAAACATTGAAGAGTTGTGAAAAGCATGCTTTTTTTTTTTCCCCTTATTAAAGCTTATTAAAGTAAGTGAAGATATAAATTAAGTAGTAGGGAGGAAAAAACAGCAGGTTTATAGTCTGTAACAAGCTCTCACCAGACCTACACATAGTAGAAGCACCTTTATAATGCAAAGGCCTCTTAACATGCCTGAAAAGTATTCAATATGACTGACACAGTGAAATGTGTTGTAAAAGAGCAATTATCTGTGAACATATCAAGTCTGATCAACCTCTTTTCATCCTTGGTTCTGAATACAAGGAATTGTTTGTCTATACACCTTTTCATGCTGTTCATTCTTTCCCAGAAATACATCCTTTTCACAAAAGCACATGTCAAAACACACATATTCACAACAATTGTATGCACACATGTATAAAAAATCTGGGCTACAAAGACGCTTTGTGGCAGGGAATCTGGGGCGGTGGAGCAGCAGGACATGAATTGGGTGTTTCAGTCAAAAGCTAGGCACTAGGTCAGGGCACATTTTTTTATCAGAGCTGAAGAGACAAAGTGGTGGTGGTGAGGGACCATCGAACCAGAGCTCTTGTTTGACTGCAGAAGGGGAAAGAGAAGGTTTCCTTGGACAAAGTGGAGGAGGCTGGATTTTGCCCTACAGGACCTAATTAACTGTCATTGCCTTTCTAGCCTTTATCCAGCCTCACAGCAAGCTCTGGCAGCAGCTAAGACAGGATTTATCAATCTTCCACTCACCCATAGCTCCTGCTAACCCCACCTTCACCTGAAGAAGTGAAAAGCTAGCAAATCTCCCCTTCCACCCCCCCTCTCACGAGCAGAACTCCACATTGCAGCCCACGAGCCACATTTCTCTCTAATAAACTGTTCAGCCTGTGATATCCTGAGGGGTGCTGAAGCAGCAAATGCAACCAGTCCAGAAGCATGCAACAAGGTCAAAAAGGGAAAAAACAGCAATGGAAAACACATTCAGCATAACCACACTTGCCCAAAAGACATTATGCATTGAACACCTCTAGGAGGGAAAGGTAAAGAGATAGACATAGAACCTATTGCTTTTTATCCCTTCAGTGCCATCTGCCATCCCCCCAGGTGTGCTTCTTGCTCCTCAGTGGGAAGCCTGGTGATCATTTCCCTCTGCGTTGAAGGCAAAGATGACATGGGTACTAGCTGGCAGCATTTGGGAACTGTGATGAGGACTGTTCATGCAGTTGCTGAAGATATTGGTCCTTACTCTTCCAGCTAGGATGGAAGAACCCTCCTGCAATCTCACAGAGATTTTGCAGGGCACAGCCAGCATCCTGTACTTAAGGGGCTTTTGAGACAGCAGTGACCAACCACCCATTTGCAGTAAGCTTATCAACTACATATTTCCACATGCAAAAGAACAAAGGAAAACTGTGTATGCACTCCTGTGCTGACCAGGTACAGTAACATTACCCAGCAGCACAGGGGTAGGCAGCCTTTCTGACAACACAAACAGGTACCCAAATGCTATAAAAGGCTCTGTCCAGACATGGAAACAAGCAGCCACTTCAGGCTGGAAATCAGAGCAATCAAGCATTGCATGTTTTCCTGCAGAACCTCCTTAGATATCTCTAAGCCTGCCTAAGTGTTTCACCAATGCCTGCAGAAAAACTACAAGGCTTGTACTGAAATGAAGTCACAGCTGCACTGGATTGTACTGAAGATCATGCCAAGCAGCACTCATACACTTCAGGAATGGACACAAAGTAAAGGCTAGATGGCTTTGTATAAGAGGGAAGTGGATGTTGGCAATCAAAGGGATGGTATTTAGATGACGGCTAGGGAGACCTCGACCATCTTGACCACAGTCAACCTGCCAGTCTCAAACTAGCCAATAATTAACCAGTAGGTGTCAAAGACTACAGCTTGAGAATCTGTGAAAATCATGTTCTTTAGCTTAAGTATGGGCTCCCAAAAATTTTGCTCAGCTATTGCAAAGTTGTGGTAACAGCTTATAGCAGAGAGGCTCAACTCTGCCTATCTGTACTTTCCAGTTCTGCACTGAGGACACTACATTTCCACTAGCCTGATCTCAACTTCTACATCCATAAACTTCCTTTAACTGGGACAGAGCACTGTTATTGAGAAGGTAGAAGAAAATGAGCTGGAAAGAAGTCTAGAAACATTGGTAACAGATCATTAAGAGTTTTCTCCAAACCATATTCTGCAGACGTATGAGTTACCTCTCCCTGCTAGACCTGCCTGTGTCCAATGACCAAACTGGGAGCTTGGCAGGAGAGGGGAATTGGGTCACAATGCCATGGTATTATTTGTGAATCAAGGAGAATGGGATAGCTAGAATCTGGAATAGAAATAAGCTATGACTTTAGCCAAGAGCAGAAATGGAGTTTGATTCCACCTTCTAAAGGGGATGACACCAAAAAGAAATAAAAAAAACCAAACTCCTACCATCATCTCCACAAGACAGATGAAAGGGCAGCATGGCCCTTCTGAGGATGGTCTGCTGAGAGGTGTCCTGTTCTGAGAGAAGATATTCAGGGACATAATTTTATTTTGGACAGCTTCAGGCTACATGTTTACTGGAGATATTTTGCCCACAGACCAGACTAAAGCTAATCTAAGGTAAAACACCTGACATGTCTGAAACACATGCATTAAATTTTTGGTATCACCTACTTCAATCTACTTATCTGCTCTTGCTGTGCTAATGAAAGCAAAGCCTGGCCATCAGTCTAAGACCCTGGACATCACTCTCTGCATATTGGTTAGCTCCCAGGCTTAGTTTTTGAAGGAACCAACTAGTTCCTTCTAAGGATAAAGTCAGAAGTGTTTCTGATGGTCCTCTTTCACTCCCAAACTCCTAAGCAGTGATCCATGGTGCTTTTTCCTCTCATCAATCCCATTCATCTGCTGCCACAATTCAAAGCATATAATATGTACATTTGGCTTTTGCCAAGTCTGGCATGTCTGGCAAGTTGTGGCAGAACACTTACCCTTCTTGTAGTGCACTTTAAGCTGAAAAAGTATAAAAATATGCCCTCCAAGTTCACTTATTAGGACCTGGAGGAGATCCAGGCCAGGTCCGAGTGCACACTTCATGCTCCACAAGGAGCTAGTCCTGAGCAGCATGGATAGAGTGTGCAGTTCCGCACCATGGCCTGAATAGTTCAGTTGCAGACATCTTTAGCATTGCCAGTGTTTTCTGTCTTCTCATGCTTATTATCTGCATACTTAAATAATTGCAGCAGCATTTTAAAAAGCTTGCACACCCACAAAGAAAAATTTCTAAAAATCTGAGTTTCAGGAAATGACTCCAGTGATCTGTTTCTAAGGGATTAATCATTTCCTTTATTTTCCAGTCTAGGGAGGACAGACAATTTTCATGTTAGTTGGCACAACTAACATTTCAGCAACTACACACCAAGCTCCAGTAAAGTTTAACTCAGTTCTTATTATAAAAGATTCATATTATCTAGAGAGACCCTCCACAAAAGGCTTAACTGTGTATTGTAAATATATATTTTATATAAGGTAGATATTACATATTTTTATCCATGTATAATGTCCATGTAGAACTCAACTTACCAATATGATTCTTTTGTTGAGTTTATTCATGTTTAACCAACTGTGCAAGAAATCAAAATAGACACAGTAAAATCATGACTCTGGCAGGGAACTCTTTTCTAATAATTTCCCAGGAGCCCGTGCTTTTCATCCACATTAATGGTCACTCAATGGGCAAGTGAAAAAGCAGGGAAACCTCTTGAGAAAAAAGTGCAATTCGAGTGCCAACATCTCTCCTAATAAGTACATAGCAATTTTACACAGAAACAGGGAACTATAATGAATGTCCAATAAAACAAAATTGCTGTATAAAGTGCACAAGCAGGCATTTGAAGAGGCTCTGAGTGGATGGATACTAGCCAAGAGCAAGTAACAGGGGAAACAAAACACCCAATGACACTTAAGTGAAGTGTTTGCATGGGGTTGGACTGTCAAGTCTGTGTTCTTTTGTGGACTGAAAGATCTGCCATTTTGTTGAACTTGCTGCAGCTGCATGACCTGATGGCAGGAGAAGGTGCTCTGCATGCCCAGTGTTGATTCCCTCAGCTTCAGCTGATTACTTTGCCAATCAGTCAGATGCAATTTACAATCAGTTTTAAGATTGCTCATCATTTCCTATGGCTGGCATGCTGACTCTTTAACAGAACAACAAATTATGGCCCATACCAATCAAAAACATAAACTGGTTTCAAGCATTCTCCCTTTGTTAAGAAGTGGTATATTTCCCCCTTTCTCTTCCTGGGGAAGTTGGCCACCCTTTGTCAGTGGAAATGGACACAATGGAACTTCATACACACTGATAGTATGAATTATTGGATGTATATACACTTATCACAGTATCTACATTTAAGATAACAGTGATACACTGAACCTTCCTACACCAGTTCTGTTGTTTCCCAATACAATGAATAGAAAAATAGCAAACTGCTCTATGCAGCAGCTTGAAAGGCAATAGTGGGGTGTGTCTCTGAATCCCCGGGCTGGAAACCACATTCTAGCAGTCTTGGAAAGAAGAATATTTCAATTTTCTTTAATCTCTTGATCTCATATACCATAGTATCCAGTTACGGTCACGATGGATGAGGTTAAGTGCATGAACTGCTGCCTTCAGAAAATCTAACCTAAGACTTCACGGAGGAGAGGCCTGACGGTCACATCCTCATCACTTTTAGCAAAACTACTGGTGTGCCCCTACACCAAGGATTAAAACATTAACACCTTGAGTACAACTTATTGCATTAAGCAGTGTCATTCCTTATAATACCATACTCTCATCTGCAAATGTCCCATGAAACAATAGCAACCTGAAGAAGTTACCCTGGCACCAAAGAGCTGGCAAACTCACAGTAGAAGTGGACAACAACCGTGAGAAACTGCTTCTATATTTGATCAAGATAGACTCTTCTTTTAGCACTTGAAATAGTTTTACATCTCCATAGTGGAAAATTTTCTACTGCATTTGAACAGTTGGTCATTCTCTGAGTGAGGAGTTTGCATCCTTTAAGAGGGGATTTTCATCTGAACTGCTGGGTGATGAACACACAAACATCTCTGCTATTTTATTCTAGTTTCTTATCCCTTTATTTCCTGATTCTCTGTTTACAAATCATTTTCCAAGCACTAATGATTTAGATTACCTTAACTGATATTTTCTTCTTTTGAAGGGTATTGAGGCTCTGATAGATAAGGCAGATGATTCAAGTAATTTACTGAATTGTACCTCATTCCTCTGATTTGTTTTCAGAATTGCCTGGCAATGCAGGAAATGTCTTGTACAATGAACCTCAGGAGTTAAGTTGCAGACTATCCTAAATCAGTCAGACTTGAGCCAAAAACTTATTCAGGGGCATTAAAACAATTCAATGCACTGCTAAGTATTTGGGACATCTGCTTTATTTGCTGCAGGTGCTTCAAGCTGGAGGTATGCCAGGTAGAGATCTCTTATAACACTCCTTGTCCCTATGTAAGCAAGGACACAGTCCTTCAATATATGTAAGCATTGGGAGAATTAGAGCATCAAGATGCTTCAAACACTGAGGGAAGCTCCAGTGACTCTAGCCTTCCTGAACATCAGAAATAGCAACAACCATATGGATAGGGTTTGTTTCTTAAAATGCCCGCCCCTGCTGTGAAATGGAAACAGCAACTTTATTTTTGTTTGTTTGAAGACAAGGTGAAGTAGGAGATGAAAACATCCTTTGTCATTTCTCAGTAGTTTGACCAGATATTTTAGACAGCTTTGTCTGTTGGCTTAACCTGAGCTGGAGATTTTGGATAGAGTTATGCAAAAGTAACATGATGTTTGAAAATCAGTGTACTCTAAAAACAAACAAATCACATGTAAAAAATTTCCTGCAAGAATGGGAATCTTGCTGCTGCAGACAAATATTCAAAATGAAGCATTTAAGTCCCCATGACAAAGCTTCTACATCTATGTGGTAAAGAAAGTCTATAATGACATAACCTACATTAGATAAAACAAAAGAAAGCATGGAAAGGAGATGATGTCACAGGGTAAAGCCTGTATTGTTTTTGTAACAGCCCTTATAAATATTCACAATATTTACAGAGAGGTTTGGTATTTAGTGAAGAGCTTGGAAAGTCAAGGTGGTTGAATTATTTTCCTATCCTTCATATGCCTTTGTGGTATGATCTCAGGCAAGTTAGTCATTATAAAAAAGCCACATACAATTAAAGACATCTCAGAAGAGGAGGAGGAGTAAAAACTCTGTCAATATAACATGAACAAACCTGCCAATTTAAGCTAGGTAAGGGCTTAGCTGACCTTGCCTGAGTCATAATGTGGAAGATGCATGTCCCTATAAGGAGAACACCTTTGCAGTCATGTCAGTACTGTTGTTGCCTCAGTTAAAATGACTGGAAGTGAAAAATCATCTCTCTCAAATTTAAGTGTCAAAGAGTATTTGCCTGCTGTATTCAAGAATCCATTTCTGCAATACCAAGAAAATACTATGCAAGATGCATCTTTTCTGTATGTTGTATACAGGCAGCCTTTTGTCCTGCCCCCTCTCAGAAGAGGATTGTTGTCACCAGGCAATAGTTGTATATAAGTATTGAAGAGTATTAAAGTACTAAAGACTTTTTTTTTTTTTTTAATCTGTGTGTCTTAAATGCAATGACATAAACTTGGTGTGGGCTTATCCTAAATTTCCATAACAATGAGTATTCATGTTTCCGCATAAGTAGTAGTTACAGCATAAAAATCAACATTAAAATAAACTAGAACTTCTCAGTCAAAATTTCTTCCTGTATTACTGTACAACAGGACAAGATAAAACCCTACATATATCACATGCAAATCACTGTGGAGTACTATCTCCTAACTCTGCAGTTACAAGTACAAGTACAAGTGTTTTAACATGGAATACAACTTTTTTTCTGACCCTACAGATGAGTTCCTTCACTCCCCAGCCTTCCCAAGGGGGATCATCTCTAATACACCATATACATAATTTTCCAGAAGAGCATAATCCTATTAATTATTTCTGTTGCAACTAATGTCATACACAGGCCAAGAAAATATTGCCACCAGTAATAATTTTATATCTCCCACACTCTGCATGAGAAAAATGTTCCCACATTAAAACTTTTTATGTGACTTATTTTCCTTCAATCTATTATAGAATCATTAAGTTGGAAAAG
>VZTV01012239.1:0-41913 GCA_013400875.1 Anhinga rufa | reverse complement strand
GAAATAATTGCTGCTGTGTCCCTCCCTTCTGCCCCCAAAAAATAATTTAATGAACTTTTTGAAAGAGCTTAATTTTCATATTGAACTTTGACATTTCCAGTGAGAAATGTAATTGCGCTTCTTAAGGTAAACCAGCAGCCACAGCTGCGTTTCCTTGTTAAGCTTTGGTGGAAGTTTGCAGAGTTCTGAGGGACAGAACCTCCGCCTCAGGCCTGGGAGCAGGCACCGGCGGTGCCAAAACTTACCTGTAGAGGATACAAATTGTACGTCGGNACAAATTGTACGTCGGGTGTTTGTTTTCTTTGATGGCTGAGGAAGAGGCACAAACGAACTTCTGCCCTGGACTTTAATTCCGTATGTTTATTTTAATTCTGTTCAGAGTGCTGGCAGAGGTGTTTAAGTGCTTAACAGAGATAGGAAAAGATGGCAGGTGTTGGAACCAGGTAGGAAAATTGTAAGACTAGTAAGGATGTGAATATTGCTCCAGGTGAGTGTTTGATGTGGAGGCATTTGTAGAAAAGGAGCATGAAAGCAAGAGGAAAGGAAATCAGAGTTTGAACCCTTGTTGTAAGATAAACCATAGCAGAATCTCAAGTGGTTGGCAGTGACAGAAAAATAAAGATAACTGAATGGAAAATGAAGAGGAAGTAATAAAGGGATTATTTAAAAACAAATCATGACCTAGTGTTTGACTTATATGAATGTTAACTTTAACAAAACTGGCAATAAATAAGATGAGGAGTGGATATAGCAGAGCACAGAAAGTGGGTACAATTTAAGCAGGTTCTACCCAGGAACAGACAGAAATATTTCTAAAGCAGTCAGAACTGATGGTTCCCTTTTGTTTAAAGTTTCTTAGTTTATGTAACTAACCTCTCTTATTTGATACGATTCAGAAGCAAGAGCAACTGGCATTCTCACATCTTTGGGGACACTGTGATTCAGCAGTTCTGGGAATATTAGCTCAAAATGCAACTCAAGTAGCTGGAAAAAAAAAATCATATCTTGGTGACAAGGAACTTCTGACAAAAGCCTTTGTATCTGAAGCCTGAGAAAGAAATACACGGTATTGTTTTCCTCAGGAGAGTATTAAACAAAATAGTCAACTCATAACATAGGAAGGTCATGGTGGCATTCGCGTTCTGACTTTCCTACCATTCTATACTTTCACGATTTTCTTTTGACTCCCTACTCTTCTGTTTAAATGTTAACAGCAGAATGTGCATGATTACTGGCAGTCTCATACTGGATCAAAATGAGGAAGGCCGGAATACATGTCATCTTCCTGGGTGACTTGACAGTTCTGAATTCGGTTTCTACTTCGGGAAAGCTGACGGTCATCCCTTACAAGGGTAGTCTAGGTATTGAAGTTGTGGGATTTAGCAGCAATTGCCATAAATGGTTTTTTCTAGTCCTAGAAGTCATTTTACACAGTTCAGGCCAAATGTAGCTTTCCCTCTGTTTTCTTCAGTGTAATCTTAAGATTTTTCTCCTCGTGTCTTCCCCAGTATTGTGCAGGGGCTCCTGCAGCTTGTTCAGGTAATGCATCCAGGTGGCACTGCAGATCACCTTCAGTTTAACTTGCATTTCATCCAGAGATTAGCAGTTCATGTGCAGGTTCAAGTGCCGAGCAGTGAGAATCTGTATGAAAATGTGCAGATTACGTAATGGAAAGTAACTGAAATTCCCAGGCAGAAATTTTCAGTGCTGGGAGGAGCATTACAGATGAGGCCATTTACCCATTTCCTAGCAGTTTTAAAAGACAGCAAGCTTTATGGCCGATTAGTGACAATCAAAAGCTATGGAAAGTGTCACTTTTTATGTGGAGAACATCTGGTATCTGTGATCAGTATCATTGAAAGAGGTTTTGGGATAAAGGATCGTTTTTGAGAAGTTTGAAGTTTTATTTTGTTCTCTCTGTGTTTCATTTGTACCATGGGATGAAATGTGTGTGGCCAGCATCCTGGTTGAAATTTTTCTTTGCAATTCAGGTTAAATTCACCCTTTCTTTTACAAAGCTGCTTATACAAAGTGTTCCTGCAGCGTATTTTTATGTGGAGAAACTGGCATGGGTGAGATCAGACAAAAGCGGTGATATATTCTATGGGAAGAACTGTTTTGATCTGGACTTGGGGTCTTAAATGTGCACATTTAGAATCAAACCAACACATTGGTGGTAGCTTTGAATGAGCCTTTTCCAGGAGAAATTATTCAGTTGACATTGAGAATCCTGCAGCTGCGAGAGTGAGAGGCCTAGCTGTATATTGGAATCTACACGTGGTCTTCTTGACAAGTTAAAAAAAAGGGGGGGGGGATTAGAAAGCGTTAAGTTTTACACCTGCTCTAGAGCTTTATTTTGAAGGGTTTTACCAGCTGATTTTCTTGCTAAATAAAATACCATGTTCCTGTTTTGCTGACTCACTGGGGAATTAAGTGGAAAAAGAGGGGAATTTAAAATGTGGTATGCAAAATGTTGCCAAAAGCACAAACTGTGAAATTAGGAATAAACATTTATCATAGAGATGAAATGAAATTTGATCTTAACCTACAGTTTTTGAATAGTTAGGATGTCCTGAAAACAGGTACATATATCCTGTACATCACAATTAACATCCGAAGGAGAAAAACATGGGGTGTGGGTTTGAAATTCATTGCTTCAGTCTTGACAAAAGGCTGACTACACCTCCCTGCTGTATATTTAAAGCTGTATGGTTGTGCAGAGTATGTTAAATAGTGTAGGTTCAACTTGAAATTCCTGGACTGTTTATCCCTGAGGAGGGCAAACAGCATTTTTCTGTCCACGGGAGATGGCCAAGGTATCTGCTGAAGCTGTAATGATGGATGATCGGCCTCAGTTCAACAGATCGGAACGCCTCGTCCCTCAAAGAGCTGGTTGCTGCTGGCACCGCACATGTGGTGGCAGGCCGAATTAACGTGTTCGCATTAGGTTTCCTTCAGAAATCTAACGGGACACAGAAAACCTGTGGGTTCTTAAATAGGAGGTTCGCTCAGATCCCAGGCGTGCTCACAGGTGACCATGGCAGAAAAGGAAGCTGGCTGGAAGGAGAGCGGCGGCTGGGGTGTGCCGTGGGAAGGAAATGCCCTAGGAAAATAAAAATAGCAGAGTTGGTAAAGATGATGTTAAAAAGCAAAGGAAGCAGCCGCCCTCTGGATGCAGCGTTGCGAGGTATTAACTCAAGGGACCGGCCTAGGTCTCTTCAGGCTTTTTCTCAGGTTTTCAGTACACAGAGGGCTTTTCAAGAGGGGGGTGTAAGAGGGCAACGGATCCCATTCCCAAAAAATAAACAAACAGGAAGACCTAAAGGCTTTGTAAGAGTTAAAGTCGGGGGGAGGGGAATTATCTGTTAAGAGTATTAGTTGTTTAATAAAGCGCAGTTGTCCTCCAGATGAACCCGCCAGTGACTCTGCAATTGGGGTCATTCCAAGTTCATGCTGTGGACTTTTGACTGCCTTCTGTGTCTGTGAAAACAGCCGGCAGTTCCTGCAGGGATCACTCATTCAACCCTGTAACACAAAACTATTGCCAGCGGGCACCTGCTGGTGCGGCTTCCCAGGAGGTCCTCGAGGGAAGCTACCCAACTCATCAGGCATCTGTGGAGATGAAAACAGCGGGGGCTCCCCTGGGATACCCAGCTAATCAGGCATCCATGCAGGCAGCGCATCAGGGGGCTTCACAGATCACCCCGCCAACATGCCGTTGTCAGGATGCATTAGGAAGCTTAGTTAACGATGGGATGTGAGCTAATTAAAGCTCCTTTCCTTTGGTTATATGACATCAATACGGGTGGAGAACGCTGCGCAGAATCTCAAGAAACATATGTTTGTTCAATGGGAAAAGCTGTTGCCTCCTCTTGGTTGTCAGTAATTTAGAGAGGGTCAAAGTTTATGTGTCTCTTAAAATGAGAAGCTGATTATAGCGTTTTGCTGATTTAGTATTTTCTGTGTCAGTTCTATTCTTAGTTCCGTTACCCATTTCTCTCTGTGCAGTTTGACTTGGTTACAAATGTGTTTTGGGCTCGGCCTGAACCCTCCCTTCTGTTTAGGGTTGTGTTTAAGGGTTGACCTGGGTATCTATTAGTGCGTAAAGGGAAGTGGAAAAGTATATAAGCATGTAAATTTAACCGCACTCAGAAGCTTTCCTGCTTAAATACCTGAGTAATTCTTAACACTGACAGAGGCCATGTAAAAGTATTTTGTGGAGCAACTTCAGACAGCTAGGGCTTTTGAATCTGACAAATAAACACCTGCTATTTTTTCAAATACTGAAAGCGTTTTGTTTTTCAGTCCCAGCATAATGCACAGTTGACCACAGCGATGTGAGAGGAGGAAGCTGTGTTGTCTGCCTGCTCACTGATGTCTCGTTTGTAAATCTAAATATGGAGTGCTTCCATTCCATAGCAATGCATGCACTGATTTGTAAAGAAGCTGCTCTAACAGTTATTCTTACAGTAACTCACGCAAATGTATTAAATGTCAATCTTGAGACACTGCAGTAAAAGCAAGGGAACTTAGGCTGAAGAATTTACTAGGCAACTTTATCTGTCCCACTGCACCTAGTCATTACGTACATCCATGAATACTGCGTGTCTTTTTTATTTTTATACTTTCAAAAGAATAACACCAAAATTTGAGGATGGCTAACTGCTCTAAAACTTTTTTAACCATAACAAATCCTAGCAGCACATATATATGTCTGCTTAGCCTATAACATGTACACGGTGAAGATTTTTGCCTCCATATAGTAAAATAAATGCTTTAATTTTGAACTGCTGTATTTTACTGTCAGCAGTCGGTGTAAAAATGGGCTTCCTCTAAAACACCTGTAACAGGTTGGAGAGATGTAGGAAATAAAGGTGATTTTTAAGGATATTGCTAGAAGGCAAGTAACCACAAGGGATTAAACTTACAGATATGTATTAAACATTTAGACATAGTCCGTTGTTTCTAATCACTTGGCCGAGCAGCACTTCCCAAACTTCTGTTCAGCAGGGAGGAGAGTTGTTGCAGGTTTAAATATCTACAAAATATATGTTGACATTTTGAATCTATTTAGGGAATATCTAAAGAAACAGATCGTTGTTTCATGCTACAAAGACAGCTTATTAGTATTTTTAAAAAAACTTGTAAAAATAACGTTCTGTGTAAAATGTCTTGTGCTGTACAGGAATGCATATTTCGGGGCGGGGCTGTCAGTATGTTCCAGCTAATATTTACTGTATATATATTTATTATTAGGGGTTTACTGTTAGGTTCACAGTATGCGCTGGTTTGCAGTGTTTATTCCTTCCAAGCCGTCTGTGCTGTGATGCCTCTCGCTTCCGTTGCTCGTACGGCAGAAAGAAGGTAAATGTCGAGGTAGCAGAGGGGAGGAGAGTGAAGTTCCAAACCCAGTGTTCCCACTTAGGGCTGTAAAGAAGAAGGTATTCAACAGAAGTCGCCTTCAGAAATCTGGTTATCACTGTTCTTTCTTTACCTGAACAGCCTTTGTTTCCTGCAATAAGCAGCTCTTCTCGTTCACATGGACAGTTAATTATATTTAGGGGAGTTACTGTTGAAACTGGGGAATGACTTTTAATCATCATGACTAAGGATTTTCCTCTTTTGGAAAACGTAAGAGTGTGTGTGAGAACTGAAGATGACATAATTCACAGTTTACGTTAGACTTTCAACTCAAATAAATTTTAAATACTGTTTTCTACCTTGCTGAAATAACATACTTAAATTTGTGCTTTGGTCTCTGAGAACTAGCTTTTATTATTGGACATAAAAATATGAACATCATCAGTGTGCGGTGTTCAAGGGTTGTTCTGAAAAGTGTTAGGTTGGGGCAAGAGTTGAATGGAGTTCAACACAGGACTCTTTTTAAAAGAACTCCTTTTAAGAGTTCTGCAAAGCAAAAATGAGAACTGAGAAAACCCTGCGATTTCTAATTCAAATGCAGTTCGTTGTGAGGTTTGCACAGAAGTTAGAACGGACCTATATTTAATTTCATCACTTTCTCCCTTAAAATTCCATCCTGCGATGTTCTGCTTCGCTCAGTCAATAATACTTGTAAATGTCCCATTCTCTGATGCTAGAATTACAGTGGAATGTTTGGACTAAAGTCATAATTGTGTATTTATCCTTTTGGGACGTCCTTAGAGAACCGGGCAGTGCCAAGAGCTTAAAAAGCCTTTAAAAGATTACTTAAAACTTATTTCCATGCTGTGTGCTTCATGCATCTGGCTTAGAGGGAACATGCAGTACAAAGTCTAGAATTAGTTTTCATTTGCTTCGAGTCCTTCTTGTGTCCCATAAGCCTTATTGTTTGGCACCAGCTTTGATTCACAGACGCTGTGTATGGGTGTTTTTGGTTTTCTTCTATTGCTTTGAAACAGCAAAGGATGCATAGTCAGTGGTAAACGTTTTTGTGGCAAAACTTCCTTAATTATTGGGCCTTTATAAAGAAAGAGAAAAACAAACACGCACACCAAAACCACCCAAAACATGAGTAGATTAGTTTCTTATACAGATACTATTTCTGCTGCTTTTGCAGATGGATCATGGCAGATAGCTGATATTGATTGGTGACACTATGTAGACATAAAACAAGAAATGATGGATCATCTGTTTACTTGAATCTGCAGAGGAGGCGGCTGAGGCCAGCGTGCCCCAGGCTTACGGAAGTGAAATAACATTCTCAACAATCGTGAAGTGCTGAGTGGTTCACATGTTGTTCCAAAGATAGCGTTCAGGGTAGCATAATGTGCTGGAATTTGGAGGGAAATGTGAAAATCGTTGTACTTCACCCTCCTCGGGAGGATCAGTTTATGTGAGACCACAGGGGCTGACGGTAATGAAGTGTAGTGGGTCATATTTTCTGCTTGTAGTGTATTAGCAGTTGGTAGCGTCGCATCGTATATGAACGAGTGTGGGATGAAAACCAGGGATCAAGTGTCTTTAGAATGTACACCCTCCATAGAGGGGAAACGCCATGGGGAAGTGCCATCCACCTCGGCGACAAGAAGAGTCGGAGAAAGAGGGTGTCTGTGAATGAAGGTGGACGAATGTTGAGATGACTGGAGCTTGTCGGAGAGGTTCTCCTTTTTCTGTCCAGGAAGAATGGATAAGGCAAAGGATTAATCAAGCCATATTAAGTTGAAATATTTTTAACACCTGAAATGACAGAGCTTTTAATTAGTAGTGTGGAAGACCCATATTTGGCTTCGTTTGGAGATGCTGGGTTGACAAGTAAAATACCCGACTTCTCACATGTACCTAAGGTGTAGGCTGGCTTCGTTGGGTAACATTCTGGTGCCTTTTGGTTAGGAAGCGGGTAACTTAGCTGATACTGATGCATTGTGTTGCAATTCTGTTTCAAGGAAAAGGATATCTGCCTTATGGGAGCAAAAACGCCAAGTTATTAATTTCTTATTTTCATCAGCAAGCAGACAAAGAACTCATTATGACGATTAGGATAGAGAAGGGGGGACTGGTTTTTAGAAGCCCCTTGATTAGTTTCATGTTTGCCCCACAGACTGTTGTATTTAGTTATGTTGGCATTTACATGGCCTTAAGTAGGCTTTGAAGTTATCAGGTCACACCTTATTAACAGAAGCTGAGGAAGACAAGGGGGATCGGGCTTTTGTTGTCACCTTTGTTTATCTGGAGACTATTTTCTGCATGACCGGGTTAACAGCTCAATAAGCCACCATCACTGCTCTTCCACAAGCCTTACTGTCTGAATCTCAGTATCTGATATTGCACTTCTCAAAGGAGGCATCTAAAAGCAAGACATTTTGGGGGGGAAAAAGGCAAGTCTGCTTTTGTGCTTTAACTTGTTCAAATCTCCCAAGATTAAGCTGGACTTAAACTGCTTAAATTTACTTAAATGACTCAAGTTTCTGATTCTGAAATAACTTGCCACTGCTGAGTAACTTTTTCTTAACACAGTGATTAGAATCACAGACTGGGCAGAAGGTGTTGTGCAGGTTTGTGTCTGGCTGGGTTTTTGTTTTTATGTTCAGAATATTGATTTTTCCTTTTTATACAGGTAGGTACAATCCTGTTTGCTGAAATAGGTTTCAGAAACCAATTCAGGGAAGGTTATTTCTGAGGTGCACAGAAAAGGATGGCTAATTTCTGATACCCAGCAGTTACTTCACTCACATGGTATTGCCTGTATTGGGTCTTGTTCAGACCATGAGTCAGGACAATGCTGACGCTACAGTCTGAATCTTTGCTGCAAGAGTCTAAACTAAATGGTGAGCAGCTCACTTGCCTCGCAGACCTTAAGGTGACTTGCTAACGCCTGTGAAATGTCTCAGTTGTTTTATCTCCACTGGCGTTTTACCTCTAACGGGCAAACTTGATCACGTTACATTCTGTACCTCGGAGCAGGAAAAGTGCTGCAGTGCGTCCCAGCTGGAGATGGTTCGGAAGGGACCTGTGCACGGTGTGCTCGTGGAGGTAACCCCCTGGTTTAGGTACAAATGGTACAGGTGGCTACAAAAGGTTGGCTTCAGTCTCCGTTAAACGAGGCCAGAAAACAAACAGTACCTGGGGGCGGGGGGGGGGAGGAGGCGTGTCGGAAGGTAATTCAACATGAAGTTCATGTTCTGTAATTAATGTGTGTTGAGCTTAGATTTTGTCACCTGAGTCAGGGCAAAATGGCAACATTTCGTGGTACGTTAGAATCCTTAGATTGTTCTATTTACAGCGGTAATTCAGTGTTCTCTTCTAAATAACACAAACAAAAATGTCCCCGTTTAACTTTGGTTTTACAGTTAATGAGACTTTGACCCTTAAACTGTGTGCATGTGATCTTTTTTTTTTCTGCTTAGTAAGAGAATATTTTACTATTACGTTAAAATTCTTTCTATACACGAGAACAGATTTGTTATTGACTATTGGGTTTCAGATTCTGCTTCACAGAGGAGGGGAAATCTGAGGAAAGACTGGATTGTATTTACCGGGAAAGCTGGTATAGTGGGGCTGGCCAATATAGACAGAGGGGGCGGGCGGGAAAAGCCAAAGCTGTCAGGAGAGCTCACCAGTTTTGATCACCATTAGTGAGTTGGTTTATTCCTGCTGGCTGGTTGTCCGATCGTGCACTAAGGTAACTTTTCAAAGCGTGTTCTTGAAAAATCATTTTCAGGCCTTGACAGATTGCTTAATGAGGTTTGAATTTTGAAGGCCTATTGAGCCTTTTAATTTTTATAGCAGCTACTCTAATCCTCTTAAAGCAAAGTATTTGTACGGAAAAAAACCCAAACTTAAACATGGTTAATAGATAGCTTCAGGTTCGTTTGTATTTCTAGGCTAATTTTAAAAAAAAAAATCTACATTAAGTTCACAAAGAGGTCAGGAGTAATTCAGTCACTGATCACTATGCTCTGTTTAGTGTCCATGTGATCAAGTCACAAGAAGGGTCATGGGATTTAATTTTCATTCATGTTGTTAAAGTCTCCTTGTTTAGATAATTGGAGCCACTGAACTAGTTTGTCTTTGGGCTGGAAAGAAGTATCTAAAACTGGGAAATCATGTCATTAGTAAGAAAGAAATGCAGCCTTGGAAAAAATGACAGTAAAAGGAAGGGCACTTTGTCATTGCATTAAGCACATAAATGAACTGCTTGTCTCTTTCTTTTTCAACCTTTAGTGTGTTCGAATGAGAATTTCACGCCAGGTTTTAGTTGTCTTCTGGTGCACACCTTGATGGCATAGGGGTTTTTGGCGTACCTAACACGGGTGCAGAGGAGATAGTACATGCAACAAAGCTAGGCTGAGCAATGGAAAGGGCAGTGTCCGTATCCAGTTGTTGAACAATGAAGTACTTGTCGTAGAGGAGCTATGATCATGCGGGACAGCGATGATTTCACCGTTGCTGCAGCCATGGAGTATTTGACATTCCTGGGGCACCTCGTACGTTCCCCAGCCCTGGTCTAAGACACAACAAAGCACTGAACTACCTTCCCTTTGGGGGGTGAAGCTCATTTATTGAAAGGATATTGTAAGAATGCTGGTTCTAGTTGAGGGAGGTACAGAAGATGAACAACTACACATAACCAAAAACCAGCTAGTTTTTGGAGGTTATTCCAGGAAAATGCCTGCCAAGAGCCCTTTTCTGTAATAATATCCTGAATATGAGATAAGGTTTCAGGTTTTTGGTCTCCTTGTCTCCCTCCCTCCACCAAGCTTCTGTTTTGTATCTGATTATGTCAAACTAAAGGTCAGCAGATCACAATAGATCAATTTTATTTGGTGCTTTTTCATGGACTGGTACTCAGTAATGTTCAGAGTTCTCAGAACAAATCCTGTTTGGACTTAAATGTCCTCTTTTATCAGTAAATACAGCTCAAGTCTTCCCCCATACTGTTAAAGGTAAGCATAAGGAGTCAAAATGCTCCACACACATTCAGGGCTCCCTTAGACTCTTGTTTTACTGTGTATGGTACCTGCGGACGCTTACCAGCATAGCCGTCTTTCAGCGGGTCACCCCATGTGCTGCAGTGAACGTGCCGCGGCTCCCCACCGACTGTTCTCACAATAGAGCCATTTTGACATTGTGTTACTAAAAAAGAATTTAATTAACTCTCGCAAATGTTTTGGTTTCATGACAGGCATATTTGCCTTGAAGCTTTTCACATATCTTTGCGGGAGAAAAGCTTTGTGTCTAAATAACATTCTTGTGATACTCGGAAGGTTACACTCGGGTCACCGGCACTTCTCTCGGTACATCTTTCACAGACTTCGTTTGGCTTGGCTTGGCTGCTGCAGCTGGGCACCTACTCGGCTTTTGACAGTCGCCTCAGGATTTAGTCGCACCAGTGGAAAGCACAGGTTAATGTACTTCATGGCAAAAAAGCTGGAGGGACTGCGTCCGTAGAACAAAATGAGTTGTATAAATCTGTGTTTCCCAACTAGAATCTAGGAATTTTCTTCAGTAAATCTACACAAGAGAAACACCTTTTGTTCTTTTATTAACAGAAAAGGTTGCTCTCTTGCAGTTCGCTGGGACCTTGTCAGATGGTTTGGGAAAGACGATGGATAACAGGCATCAAACCGAACGAGAATACATTCGCTATCATGCTGCAACTAGTGGGGAACACCTTGTAGCTGGAATCCATGGACTTGCACATGGTAACCCTTGGCTGTAATTTTAACTCGTTTCTCTCTCAAAAGTAATGATCAGATTGAAAAGAGCAGTTTGTATTCCCCTCGGGTGATTGTTTGAAGGCAGGGAAGTGGAGCTATCATAGGCTTTGTATTTGAGTGTGCTCGCAGGTCGGGGGGGGGATTGCTTGGTGACAGAAATTACATTTTAAGAATAAGCTCTTTTCACATGTAACTGTAAGTAAAAGCGTGTTTGGAAATTAAAACAAAATTTCAAAGAAAGTTCATCCAAAACTTTAGTTTCTTTATAGAGTCATAGAATACCCAGGCAAACAGGCTTTTTGAGGGCCAGACATTAAAATAAATATTAGTATGGTTGGATTGTAGCTTTCTTATGTTTGCTCTCAGTTCCAGAAACCTGAGTTTCCTCAGAATCAGTGCATCAGTTTAAAGTAACATTTCACCAGTTGGGTTATTTTGTGGTTTTGTTTTGTTTTTTTTAAGTCTACTAAGAACTAGAGAAATAAATTTGTGTAAAAGGCCGTGGACTAGTCTAAATTAAGGCCAGAATCTCACATCAATTTAGTTCATGATTTATCTGTTGAAGAAAGTTAAATCTCAATACAAGCCAAGTTTAAATCAAATATTTATATTTTGCATCATCTTGACTCAGTTTGTTTAAATGTCAGTCTTCGAGCGCAACTGTTGCAGCCTGCGTAAAGACGATCTGGCTTTCGCTAAAATGGCAACCTTTTCTATGCTGAGCAAAAGCCTTTATGCTGGACTTCTGTCATAAAGAGGCACTGTAGGTGTTCAGATGGATCATGAGAGAGGTTTCTCTCACCCCAGGGTGCAGTAAAGTCTGATACAAATTATATTGGTAGAAATGCAGGGAATCTGAAATGTGTCAGTCTTTGCTGAAAAGTCAATTACAAAAGCACGTCATTGTGTTGTGTTACCCAGGAATTAGCGGGCCTCTTTTAGTTTAATTCTGTGGGGTTTTAAATGCTTCCCCATTTCTTTCAAAAAAGCAAATAACTGTTAAATCTTATCCGTTGAAACGTAGGAATTAACCATAAACTATAGTTACTCAAGAGAAGTGATGTAAATACTTTGTGCTTCTCGAGTTCGGAAGCTAAGATGCTGCCTGGCCTGTACTTCAGTTACAGACCGTAAAAGCGTATCTGGCTGCTGAAAGCTGAAGAGCCAAAAGGTGGTAAGCGTTTTTCAATGAGCGCTTAAGCCAGTTCACTAAAAATTCTGCTGTTCTAATCGTGGCAGCACCACAGTTAAAATCATGCAATGCCAGTTGAAAATAATTGACTTTTTCTGGTGGAGAAATGCACTTTTCTATTTTCTGTCTCAAATTGTGTAAGTTTTTGTGGTGGTAGAATTTTGTCACATTGTAAGTAACTGCTCCGCCTTAGGAACAGATGAGGGCTGTTTGTGTAAATACAGCTGGGAAATAAAACAGTATAGAAATATCTTAAAGTACACCTGTTTAATAATTAAATCTTTTTCTGTGGGATGTTGTCTGTGCGTATGCATGTGTACACTGCATATACAAAGCACAGAGTTATGAGCTAATGGAATCAGTTGTCAAACAGGTTTTGTATTACATGAAATGCACATTTCCATTAAGCCTGACAGTAAATCACTTAGGCAGACAGCATCAGCTGTGGCAAGGCTCTGTAATTTTTAGAGGCGATACCTCTGGCCTACTTTGCTGTTCTTGTCTTTGCTAGGTATCATTGGAGGACTGACAAGTGTAATAACTTCAACAGTTGAAGGTGTGAAAACTGAAGGAGGTGTCAGTGGTTTCATATCGGGCCTCGGGAAGGGGCTGGTTGGCACAGTAACCAAACCTGTGGCTGGAGCTCTGGATTTCGCCTCGGAAACTGCGCAGGCAGTGAGGGACACTGCAACTCTGAGTGGCCCCAGGTCAGTAAGCGGTTTGTGTTTCCAGTCAATAAAACTGTAAAAATGTGTGTTAATACCTGCTGCAATCTCTGATCTGATTATCTCTCCTTACCCAAAGAAACAATAATTTAATGAACAATTACTATGGGCTGTTATTAGTGATATAGCCCATTTAATTCAATTTGCTTTTTCTTTAATAGACCACATTTGTTGATACTGTAACAGGATTGAAATTTGCTTGGAAAAGCTGCAGATAAAATAGGAATTATTAAGCTACAGCATTAGATTAAAGTAAAATTCTTAAAAGGCTCTATATGATGAGATGCAATCCTTATGCAGAGTTTAAATGGAAGAGTTCTTCTCCCTGCTCTACCTCCAGCTTCCATTTAGCTGTGTAGAAAAACAGTGCTTCAAAGGTTAGAAGAGTTGCGGCATCGATAAGCGTCGTTGTCATTTTGTGCAGTAGTTCTCGCTTACACAAAGCGGGGATTTGTGCCTTAGGCCCACATGCTTATCTGTTTACCCATGTGTATGTGGACGTTAAGTGTCAGCACACAGGGCAGATGCTTTGGCTTGCTTCCTGTGTTCAGTTACTAGCGTGATGTGGTCTCTATAAAATAATGACAATTACATTTAAAGTAAATTAATGTTCATTAGCACTGACTATGAATGTGGAAGAGGGAGAGGGCTAAGTTTTAAGAAGGCTACTCTGAGGGAAGATGCTTTTTGCTCTTTGTGGCCAAGAGTTTACTTTATACGATGGTGCTATGCCAAGAAGTCCTGTTCTCCGTATGTGAGATCCTGCGTGCTGAAGAAGTGAAAGAAAATCCTAAGTAAATTTATTGGCAGAAAGCTTAGAGAAAAATGTTTGTAAAATGTTGGGTTTTCTGGTTGTTTTGTCTTCCCATTTGGCTTTTCCATTCCCTGTGTTTTATTACGCCATGTTTGGGGTCCTGAAGTGTCTACCATCAGCGTTTCAGTAAAGAACAATGAGCTCGATGAAGTGTGGGTGAGGTTTGAAGAGCGAACCTAGGTGTACTGTGCTGCGAAAATGGAAGTGTTTATGTGTATGTCTTATGTATTTAGTGCTTAGCTTGATTTGTAAAACCAAGAGGTCAAGGATTACAATTTGGTAAGTACATATGCATACATAAAATTACATGAGAGCTCCGAGCGCATCCCTGAGAAAACACGTCTACTGTTTTGCTTGTACGTGTCTTAATTTTGTGACGGTAGATTGATTTATTTATTTAAAGGTGGGGAGAAACACACCTGGCTGTACTGTTAGTTGTCTTACCAGTTGAGCTGCGGTTTTATTATAGTTTGTTTCAAGATACACGTGTACTTAAAATTCATGTTTTGACATACTTCTGTGAGATACAGCCTATGCACAGTAGCCACGATGTTATCAACAGTTGACAAACTAGACAGCAGCTGGGAGAGTTGCCTTCAACCAGCCTTATCTCTAGCTTGTGTTTGCCTACGTGACATACTTCCTTTTAACTTGTTAACTGTCAATTAAGAGTTGAGGTTAAGACAGATGAGCTGAAGGACGTTTTTGCTCCCACTAGATTCTGAAGCACTATTGTCCTAGACGAGCACTGTGAAATGTAGTGTTTACCCACACTCTGCAAAAAGTTTCTGACCCAGCAACTTTCTACAAGGAAAAAAAAAAAAAACAACCAAAAACCAACAACAACAAAAAATCCCCAAACCTTTCCCACTTACTGCACCTCTCCAGTCTGCAAAATCTGATCAAAACTTATTTTAGATAAAACAAATATACTTGAGAATATGTAGATAATGTAGGAGGGGGAAAAACCCCCAAAGAACCACATCACCACATAAAAGCAACCTTGCACTCATGTTTTTTTTTCATGTGCTTCTATAATGAAGCAACCAAATTGTTCTTTCGGGCGTATTAAAAAAAAAAAAAAAAACAAAAAAAAACCAACACAGGATTTGTACATTTTTCAGACTGCTGTGTACCAGTATCCCCCTGCCGCATTTGTTAACTGTTCAAATATGTGTGGTTTGGAATCAAAATAGGACAGTGTTCCAAACCCAAGCTGCTGGCTCCAGTTGGATTTCTGTTTAAGCATGCTGGGCCATGTGGACTCTTCCAAGCAAAGTGCACAAAAACAGCTAACCCTGCTGAATGTAAGTTTATGGCAGCAACTGATCTCAAGTGTAGTTTTGAACAACTGAAGCATGGGAGTTAATCGGCATGGTAAGAGCCGTCTTGACCTTATCTTGAGACTCGCAGCACATGTGCAAGTTTCCGGTATTGGTGCAAAGTTGAGTCAACCAGTTAATTACAGTTGCATTTAAATAGCGTGATACGCAACTGTAAATTATAGGCCCCTTGCAATTCTCTAATTACATGGTTGAATTTTTAAAAAGCCCTGAATTTAAGCTGCTTGACTTTAACCACTGGATGAGTTTTGAGTGAGATGAATTTTAATTGAGCTTGTAGGTTTTCCTAAAAGGCATGTTCTAATTCCAGCAAAGTCACTGAATTGGAGAGACCACTGAGGAAGACTCTGTAGCTTGTGTTACTGTGATCACGCTGCGTGGACATAAGGCTCTTGGCTTCAGATTGTATTGATTGTATCGAGACTCCAGCAGGCAGCGTAACCCTGTGTTTGGAACATGGAGCCAAACTAACACAGCTGAGATGCAGATGATGGCTTTATAGCTTAAGTGGTAGTTTAAAAGGTAACGCATTTAAAGTGCGAGAAAATATTTTTTAAATCTGACTTTAGGCAGGACTTTTTCAAGGCTAACCTTATAACTTATTATGTAATCATGTAATTTATTATGCTTGTTTTTTATGAATAAAGCTGCCTTAATACTTTTAAATTTTAATGCAGAGGAGAGCATAAAATAGCTGTTGACAATGCAGCATACATCTAATTTATAAACAGTTAATGCCTGTGACTTGATACCTTTTTTGAGTGGGTTTTATGCGTTCCAAGTACTCTAGTGTCACATACAAGAGTTCTGATTATTTCCATATTTGTCATATACTGCCAAAAGCCTTAAAGACCAGTTCAAAACAGGAAAGCTGTTATGTGTCTAGATATGCTTGGAGAGCTCTCTCCTAGAAACGTGTTTTAAGTCCTGGTGCAGCACAAGTAAAGAACATTTATATTTAGACGTGTGTCTAACTTAACAAGTAGTGCAGGAAACTGCCATTGTGGCTTTCTCTCGGGCTTCTGCCAGGTCAGTGCAAGTTTAAGATTATTCTTGAGCTGTTGTTGCAAGGGTTTGTTCTTTTCTGACAGCCAGAATGTGAAACTTAGAAGTAAGAAGAGAACTTCATGACCTACCCAATTCTAATAAATCCTGTCAGGAAACTAGACTGTTAGTTAAGAATAGTTTGAGATTGGCAAGCCATTATGGTCACAGAAAATTCTTATGTAAATATTTGATTCTTTTAAATGTGCTTTGCCTGCAAAGCAGCAGCCTGCACTAATTGTTCTTTTGTTCACCACTTTCATGCTGTCACCCAGAAATGGGCAGTGAGGTTGCAAAGTTTGAGACAACATCAACAGCAGGTGATTTTAGTTCTGTTTTTTCCTTCGTGCGTCCATCTCTCTGTTAGCTATGATTTGGATTGTGAGGTCAAAAGCAGCAGACTTGAGAGCGTGGGTATCAGTGACACGGAGAAGTAGTAGAAAATACATACCTAACGTATGAACAGCAGCTCAGCTAATACACTACAAAAAGTATATTATCAAGGTTCTCAGGTTTTAAAGATCAATATTACTTGAACCTTAACACCTCTGCATGTGTTCCAAATTCCATCCTGACCTTGGACTTGATCTAGACCTGACTTCAAGAGTCTTTACAGTAATGTCAGTCGTGTATGGGCCGTGACTCTGGTGAACGAGATGTCATTCTTCTCCTGGTAAGCCCTTCCTGAGATTTTCCTAGAAGCAAGAGAGAAAATGTATTTATCAGCTAGTATTCATTGTGTTGTGTAAGTCTGGAAACGTTGCCTACAGGACAGTTTAGCTGATTTATTGGTCTAATCTGTAAATGACTTGGGCAGCGTGATTTCCTTCATATCCTCTTCCCTCTTTTTTCCCAGTGGGGTAACAGGGCTTTATAATTAACTGCTTTCTCAAACGATCTGTTTTCTTTTGAGCAAGTTTGTCCGTTTTACTCCTGTGGCACCCTGTTAAATGGCTGTAGGCACTGGCTTTCCCTCAGTGTTAGCCCTACCTCCCATCTCCAGTCACTGCTGAACTCGATTTTATGGGTTTACATTCTTCTGTCATTAGTGTATCCAGATTCTTCCATGGCTGCTGTTGAGTTACTCTGAAATCCCCCCAGTCTGTAAGTTCCCATCAGTATTGTGTGGAAAGGGACCGTCATATCCCTGGTCTGTGACAAGCTGTGCTCTGCAAGTCATCCAAAACTGTGTTGGCTGGTTTTACTGCCATATCACATTGCAAATTGATATCCAGTTTTCTGCTTGCTATTTTCCCCCAAGTGGTGTGGGGGGGGGTTATGTTTTGTTTTATTTTACTGCTTTGCAAGTATCTCCTTGTCATTTAATATTTGTGTTCTGGATTATTTTTCCCCAGATGAACCAGGTTGCAATTTTGTTGGTTGAATCCCATTTCATTTCCTGCCATATTTCTGACCTCTTCAGGTTCTTTAGTACTTCACTGTCCTCACTGGAGTTTTAAACGCCTCTTACTTTGTCCTCTCCAAATATAATTTTACATGCTGCTTTTACTAGATCCTTGAAGTTAAGCAAGCCTGGTTTTGTGCCCACACATTTTGCAGCACCTCAGTAGACACTTCTCCCTGCTTTAATCATTTTCTGTTACCAGTCTCACCTGCTCGGTATTCTTCTGTTAGGTGTTAATTTACCACTGGTAACTTTGTGTAGCGCTGGTGGAGATCCTGTTCTGTTCTTCAGATGTCTACTTGTGCTTGTTGTGTAAGTGAATGTAGGTTTTCTTATGGGGGAAGTAGCTCTTCAAACTGCAGCCCTGTCACCTTTCCACTATGGATAACTTCATCTTGAAACATTAATTTTTTTTTTCTGATAATGCACCTCAGCTACTTTGGCTTCTTAACTAGAAAGAGACAATAATCCACCATCTAAGACCTAAAATGATTTCTAAATAAATGAAGCTACCCTCAAGAATGAACAGAAAATGGGTCTCTATTCCTTTTTGCCTACTCAGAGTGCTTCTTACTGCCGTGAGACACTTCTGGCTTGTAGTTGTGACTACAGTTTTCTTTTCTACAGCTTTCTGTAAGATTTATTTTTTTCTTGCCCTAACTCAGAATTATTTTCCAAAGAAATTACTCAGATTAGAAGGAAGTGCAGTCTTCCCTAGACTACACAGAAATGTCTCTCATGCTGTACACCACGAAACTAATAGGGCTTTTTGTCACAAAAGTCTCAAGTAATGATTATATTTGACTGTGAGGGGAATCCTGCCAGGACTGCTTTGCATATTCACTCCACCGGTCTACTTCCCCTTAAAGCTCTGTGGAAGGAATTCAAGCAGTTAGGGCATGTGGTTACTCTTCTGGAGCGCCTAAAATCATGAGAGTTGAGGACGGAGTGCAGCTCCGACCTGAATCTCTGCATAACTAATGTGACTAATCCTAAAGAAGTCAGTCTTTAGATAATAAAGCTTATTATTTCATGAAATAAAAATAATTTTCACAGTGATCTTACTTTAGAAATAAAGGATAGTAGAGTTAAGCCCAAGAACAACTATGTGTGTGTGAGGAAGAAATATGGGGAGGCAGCTTTTTCTTCGTGCCCTCCTCCGGGGCTGACAGGCTGGGCATCTCACAGTTTTCTGCCTTTGCCTTCCCCTCCAGGACAAAGAGCTGAAGGATAATTACGTGGGAGTGCAGCCTCCGCTCTTCACAATAAAGCAGAATTTGCTATGCATGGTTGAAGAAAATAACTCTGTTGCATGTAGTTTTAATTATTTTTTTAATCCACAGGATATAGTAAAAGAAAGATGAACCTTTAAAACATTCAGTTTACTTAATCATATTTTATTGCAGAGTCTATAATTCTAGAGCTGCACGTATAAAAATGCCACAATTTCCTGTGTTCCTACGTTGTTCGTTGTACGAAAGCACTGTTAGCTGCTTAGCACCCAACAGAAGTCCAGATGATTTGGAGAATCCAAACTCTGCGCTAACATATCCCTCTCCCCTTTCCTTTTTAGAGGGTTGAATGGACATAAAGTGGTCCCTGCTGTAAAACCAAACTATAACACCTTTTTATGCGTTACTGCAAATACATTGCTTTACATCCGAGTAGTGTTTCCTGGAGGTTATGGCTAGGTTTGTGCATTAGTAGGTACCATGTATATTTGGAATATTTGTGAAATCAGTTGTCTTTACAGTTGGTTGTCTTTGTCCCCTTTTTTGAACTTGACTCAATTTAACTATTTAGAAGGCATGGAAGAAAAAAGCCAGTGTTTGAACCTACAGCAGCAACGTAATACTTCATTAATATTATATAGATGTGGTTACTTTCACATCTGCTGTATATGAACGGTTTTAAGTAATAGGAGGTTTTAGAAAAAAATAAGCAATTACTGGCTTGCATTATGCTATATTTAATCATGGAGTCATGAAGGTTGGAAAACACCTCCTGGATCATCTAGTCCAACCCAACCCCCCAGGCGCCCTGAGCCGCGTCCCCCAGCGCCACGGCTGCACGGTGTTTGAGCACCCCAGGGACGGTGACTCCCCCACCGCTCTGGGCAGCCTGTGCCAGCGCCTGACCGCTCTGCCAGGGGAGAAATTGTGCCCAGTACCCAGCCTGGCGCAGCCTGAGGCCATCTCCTCTCGTCCCATCGCTGGTTCCTTGGGAGAAGAGACCGACCCCCCTCCCCACAGCCCCCTCTCAGGCAGCTGCAGAGAGCGATGAGGGCTCCCCTCAGCCTCCTCTTCTCCAGGCTGAGCCCCCCCAGCTCCCTCAGCCGCCCCCCAGCACACTTGTGCTCCAGACCCTGCCCCAGCCCCGCTGCCCTTCTCTAGGGGCACCAAAACTGAAAAAAAATGAAACTGAAAAACTGAACCACCTGAACCAAAACCTGGTTTCAGAAAACTGTGGTCACTGGGCTTCGCCGTTGGTAACACGTCTGCTAACATTAGAAAGGGAGACTGTGAGGGACGGAACTGTCATTCTAAACACCAGCATCTGTTTTGTGAGTAAGAAGGATTTTCCACTAAGATATCAGTGTTTAACTTGACATTTGGGGGCAGAAAGATAGCCTGGATACATTCAGACTGGTGGTTAAGGGATGGAAAGGGACAGGGGCGCTGGAAGGGGAGTGTTGCGAGGGGAGGACAGATGAGTACAAATGGAAGGCATTGAAGTGAATAATGCTGAGTAGTTAGCCGAGCATAAAATGTGAAATTATGTTCTTCTTTAGAAGTCCATTCGTTATTAGCAACAAATAATTTCAAGAAGATGAATGAATACAGAGTTCTTACTGTGAGAGTCTCCACAAAGCCAGAATACTTGCAGCGCCTTGGTAAGCTACAGCTAGAGGCAAGTGTGTCTCCATCGCTGGGTGCGGGGTCCTGCATCCAGTGGAACTTGGTAGCGTTTGCATTAAACAAAAGGCGGCTGCTGTGGCTGGGTTCAGAACGGGAACCAGATTAAGCTTGACTTCATCATGTGCAGTAACTGGTTTGGGAAAGGTGCGAGCTTGTGGGGAAAAGTCGTAACGTTGTATTAGGACAGCCTGGTACGGAAAGAGATGCTGAAAATGGGCATCCTGGGTACAACGCTTGCTCGCTTTCAAATTGCAACACTTTGCTGCTGCTGTTCGGGACAGGCAGACGTTTGCAGTAGGTAACTAATGCTTTCCGGTTAGGTTAAATCCAAGGCACTGTCATGTCGGCCTGGCGTAGTCCATCAGAAGTTTAAGCAATTATGAACTTCCGTCTGAAAAGCGCTGATAAATCCTTTGTTGGATTTACCACAGATTTATTCGGCTACTTACATTTGAAGTGCTGATTAAGAGGACTGCATTTGCTCCACAAAATGGAATTCTTACACTGTGCACGCACTTCACAAAAAGAAATGCATCTAGACAGGGAGAAATTATTATTTCCTTAGGAAATACTTGCATTTCTAGAGCCTGCATAGTTTGTCTAATTATCTTATATTTCAGCAAGAGCTTTTGGACTCCAAGGCAAAAAGAAAAAGGAACACTGTTTACTGTGCTGTATGTTTCCTGATTTCTGGCATTCGTGTGTGTTTTAGAGCCTACCTTATTCAGAATGCACTCTGCTACATGCTGCCGCCGGTTCAGTGTACTCTGTGTAACGGTTTTCTTGAGTTGAAGCAGTTACAGAGAGCTGCAGGTGTAACTAGTCTGCAATGGTACCTCCTAGAATGGAATTAGAGAGACTTGGAACAAGAAAAAATTATATTCCTGCGTGAGCATCAGCAGGACAACCTAAAAAGCCATCAAAGACCAGGCAATAAAGTATCCACAATTTCCATTCACAAATCTACTTGCTCAGAATTAGGTGGGATAAGTTGAAAGCGTATGCGCACCAGAAACGAACAAAAGCTTTATTCAAAACAGACGTGTCTGCTGGAATGTACCAGGACAAGTCATCAGACTGCATTAAACCAGTCGGACTCGATCCCCAGAACTGAAAAAAATTTAATACACATTCTGTGGGGTTTTATAGTATCTTTTGGCCCTCTTACTAGTATTTTCAGTTCATAAAAATAGTAGGACAGATGAGACTGGTGTAATGCAATGGGAGTATAGCATTTGTTTATTTACTTGCTTCTAAAGCACAAACGGCAGGAACTGCTCGCTGGTGCAGTGGCTGGGTGACCTCATGTCCTGAAATACCTGCTTGTTGTGCCACAGGGGTGAGGTCTGGTACAACAGGGCTAGGGCAGCTTTCTGGGAATAAGTTTTACTGGCCTTAAGAGTGATGTAGATAAACACAGATATTTTCTGTACCGAAGAACAAGTATGCAGGTACCTTATACGATGTGCCTCATCAGTAAGAGTCCTTGTGGTTTCCCGTGTATGTACTTCTCTTGCGTGTATTTGGAATACCGTCTGAAGTTGTCTTTCCATTTGCTTTCACTCCAGAGGCCTCGAGATCAATTTAAAAGGCTTCTTTACATCCTTAATTTTGTAACCTGTATCAAGAAGTGGCCTGTGAGTACCACAGTAATAAAGCTGTGAGTAGAGAGTATCTGAGCAAACCCAAAGGTGGCCTTTGCGCGTTCTGAGAGCAAATACAAAGGCGTAGGAAATGCCCATTTTACACGACACGAAGTCTTCTCTCCTTTGCATGCTGCTTTTCCAGTAGTTTTGTGTCTCACTAGAATTACTTCCTGTGTCTTCCTCCCGGGCATAAATATCACGGCGTCGGGCTCTCTGAGGTTACTCCACATGTTTAAAATGGTAGAAATATTAAACCACGAGGCTGGACAGGTAATACTGTTTGCACTCACAGGTTTTCTTTTCAAATTAAAAGATACAGCATTGCTTTAAAACTGAGACCACTTCAGGCAGTATTTTAAGCCAGATTAGTTGAGGTGCATATTTATGTAGTAATTACAGGCTTACTTGAAAGCAAGAGACCTTGCGGCAAGGTGTGTGCTAACGCGCTGCTAGGCTGTTTACCTGTTACTAGACAGACTTTTTTCCCTTTGTCATTAACGGCGAGGTTTTCTGTTCAGTCCTAGTCCAGAGTCTGTAGATGGGAGCCCAGGGCCTGCTGGGATGGGGTTTTACACTTGTGCTGTCCTTTTGCCCTTCCACTGAACTCTTTTCATTTCAGTCATGAGCAAACAGTCAGTGCCTGAACTAACAACCCTGCAATCCTCCAAAGCACGCCTCGCTTACAGTACCAAACAAAGGGAGGCCCGCGTGGGCCGGCCCAAGCCAAGGAATGCAGCTTCGGGGTTCTGCTCCATAAATTTAACCAGCACGACAAAAAGGAGATAATATGAGCCTTCGTGATGATCTGAAAGGGGGAGGTTTGTGTCCCATTGATTGCGGTCTGGCCTATTGCCAGGCCCCGAGCCTGACCGACAGTTGAACCATATCGTGAAGGCGTGTAATACAGCTCAAGTCTTGTACAGCAGCCAATGAGTACATATCCAGAGGGCAAAAGTTTATAAAGAGTTGAGGCTGTCCTGTTTAACCCTCTCACACTGCATGTAATATATACTGCTGCCATTCAGAAATAGTCACATTGCTGTTAAAAATGTAAACCTTCAACTTACTTCGAAAAAATACGTGTGTCTGATTTCTAATGTGCAGCAGATTTATAAAGTGATCTGAGAAAAATATGTAAAACTGATCTTTTTTCTTTTTCTTTTTCTTTTTTTTTTTTTAAATCCAACCCACTTTTTTTCAGTACTGCTTTATCCGTAGTTAGTTACTTTTTTGTTCAGAGATGTCTTCTGGGTTGTTCCACAAACTCTTTCATACAGATGGAGCTATTTATTGCCTTGATGTCACCTCATTTAGCATGTGGCTGGTATTTTTATAGATAATTTTTTCACCTAATGTTGCTGTTAACATGTGGGCCGCTCTTTATCAGTTTTGTAAGTACAGCCAGTTGATTTGAATTGTTCTCGCAACTGCTAACTTTAAAAATCAAAACAAACTTTTCTGAGTAGCTTTTTCTTAGGTGAAGTTTGCGCTAGAAGACTTTGCTGTGCCTGTTGCAGCCCTAGTTGTGCTAACTGAGAAGTATAAAAAGGAGGGTCTGAAGAGAAAACAGTCATCATAGTTCACTTCGCGTAGCTCTTCATGCACACCTAGGGTTCATGTCCTGGCTCTGGGCAGGGGCCCCTGGTTCGCTTTGTTCCCCAGAGGATTTGCCTTCCCGGAAGGTAGGAGTACAACGTGGAAACCATTGCTGTTATGCTCCAAGTAAGGTGACCGTGTTTGCATTTACAACAAATGGGCATTGCTTGGCCGGCATCAACGGGTTTTGATGGGACCACTGCAGATGTGAGCACAGGAGTAAGGCTAATGCTCCATCTGCCTCGCTGGCCTGCCTGTCAGCAGGCTGTGTTCAAAAGTTCTTAGGCCTCGCGTTGTGCCCTGAGGCCTAGTAAAGGTACAGCCCTGGGCACTTTAGTCTTCACGAAGGCATGTTCAGCTCATGTTTTTCGGGTGGGTGTTTGCAAGAAATCCCTGCTAAGAACTATAACTTTTACATTGAATCAGAAGGCGAATGGGAGCATTTTTCAACACGTTTGTGAGACCGGAAACTTTAAGCTGACAACTCCAGTCAACACGCTGTGATCAGTAGAGGAAGAGTCTGGGAGAAGTTTCTCTGGAAACTGAGATGGCAGTGTTACATTTTGTTAACTGCTTAAACTGGATGATACCAAAGTGCTTGAAAAAGTGTTCATTAGCTGCAGAGCTGTTAGAGTCAGAGGTGGAGCAAGTGCCACAGGTTGATGCACGGAGTATGGCTGGTCGAAGTGCCAGGCAGGTGTCTAGTACGCGACCACGTACAGCTTACCCGCATCTCGGATTTCTCATATGGATGTCTAAGAATGTGCCATTTGGGTGAGTACATCTGCTGCTCTGCTGTTTTTAAAAAGTGATTCTTGATGTCTTAATTAAGGTCTTCTCACTTCCTTTTGAACGTGGAGCCTGAGGAAGTTCTGTACAATCATAAAACCAATGGATAGCGTTCAATTTTGGTTTGATCTTGTACACAAAAGAAAGGGGAAGGGGGGAGAAGAGCTACATCTCTAAGAAGTAGGCAGGAACAGCCTACATGATAAACAGTTGCTTCTTCAGCATGCTGTAGTTCTCCTAAAAGTATATTGGGTCAGATAAAGGTCTGCAGCATCTGAGCTGGTAGATCCCTCAAAAGAGGAGGGATTTGACTGTAAGTGGGAGGTTTTAACCCTAGGCACCATTTATTTGCATGTTTCTGCCTGAAACTAGCATTTTGGGAACACATTTAACAAGCACAATATATTCCATGCATTTGCTGGAATAAACGGTGCATATAAGCTTCCTCAGATATGCAGTCAGCGGGGAGCTGTCTGGCTCGTGATTTTACACATTCTTGCATCTAACTGAGACGTTCTGATGCCAAATCCAACACTCAGACTGACTGCACTGCGTGTGCATTTTTAACACACCTTAAAAGCATCTGTGTCTGAATCGGTCAATGAATTCCATCACAGAGCTGTGCCAAATCTCTGGGTTCAGGCATCAAGTCTTCAAGAAATTATCTGCCTACTGGGAACTGCGCCCCCAAAGCTTATTTCAAAGGGTAAGTACTAGGAAGGAGGCAACTGTACTTACCCTTTGAAATACAGCGTTACCATCTGCCAGTAGTCACAACGGAACATGAAATCTAGCTTGCCATAGGTTTCCCTGAAATTGGGCCCAAGTCTTAATGTTCTCAGACGCAGCAAACTAGCACATAAAATATAATGCTGTCTGTCCCTTTACGCTCAGGGCAGCCCTGCTTATTGCAAGGGTTCAATATTTGAAACAAGGTAAGTACATCAATGAGGAAAGAATCATGGAGATGGTGGATTTTTAGCGTTTTGCAAAGGTGTGATAGGAAATACAGACCGTATCAGAAACGGCATACGTTTGGTTTCATTTTTTATCCTTATGCTGCTGTGGTATGGCTGCATCACGTGGAGCTTGTTGCTGTGATGGGTGGGCTTTTAGGATCGTTTTTAAGGTACGCGTTGTTTAGCATTTAACTGATTCTGGCACTTGTGAGTATGCTTTCCACTGCGTCCTCCCGTTACACGTCTACGAGACAAGTACTGTCTTCGTTCTGCGTTTTGTGGAAATGATGTGCCTGGCATGATGACACTACAGAAGGCTGCAGGTGCAGCTCAGTCTTGACCTCAGGCAACTGTAGCAGGTAGTTTAGTTGTTGCGTGTTTTGTGATAGAAGAGGTAAGGCTACTCCTCCTTCAATTTATCAGATTAAGTCACGTCTTAATGTCTGAAATGCACTAAAGCCTCCTTAGACAAAGCACTCCCTGTATTTATGAAGCAGACTTTTTCCAGAGCCAAGTAAGTAACAGGTTTGATATTATTTCTTCAAAATACTAGCAGCAATTGAATTGTTTCATAGGCTTATATTACCTGCCAATTTTCCTTTGTTTGAACTAAGGTTGTTTTATAATTATTTCAAAGGGATAAAAATTGTTCCCAGGCTGAAAGTCGGTACGCCAAGTTACAGCCCAGAGCAGGCTTTTATCAATAAATTTTATGCAAACCTGAAAAAACAAGTTTACAGTGGAAACACTGACAGAATTTGAGCTATACCAGAACCAGTAAGTTACTGCTTTAAATGGGTTGGAATGATGACGTTGTTAAACTGGAACACCTTCATGAATGCGACACATTGATGACAGTGGCTGAAGTTTTGGCAGCAAGAACTGGGTCTAGCTGAAGGAAATTATTACTAGAGAGTGAGGGGGAGAGCCCTGTGGCCAGAGAGATCTCGGCTAGATGGACCTGGGGCTTTGGCGACAGGCAGGCAGTACCGCAGGTGAAGTCTCCGTGAAGAGCCTCTCCCACTAAATGCTGGTTTCAGATGCCAGAATTGCATCTCCTTGTGCTTCGAGCTGTTGTTTGTGCAGGGTTTGGGGTCACCTTGTACTCTTCCACCTTTTAGTTATGCATCAAAATCTGTATATATGCTCAAGTTGGGCTTCTTGAGCAGATTTGTAGTTGCCAGTGCTGCTCTTACCAAGAGGACAGACCAGAAATGCCACAGATAGGCGTTTCACATGAAAAGCTGTAGGGATTGCTGTGTCGGTCACAGGGTTTTTCCTTGTTGCTTTTTTCCTCTCAGGAGAAGTTGCTAAATTTCCTGAAGTTGTTTTATTCTGAATAATAATTCTGGGTGCAATACTGAGGAAACTGAAAGGTGTAATAGCAACACCAGACACACTTTTATTTGTATGTAATTCTAGAAGTGCGATGTTTTGTTTTCACAGATTATTATCTGTTGATATACAAAGTTTGATACCTTCTGATTTTTGTTTTAATGCTTTTGTCAAAGCAACCTAGGTACACTTCAAGGACACTTTTTAGGTCCAAAAGACACTTAAAGATGAGTAACAGTTACTGTTCTCAAAACCACCGTGTATTTATGCACCTCAGCAAGGATCGCATCTACATACCTGATAGCGTGAACATGATCGGGTACCTGACAGGGGTGACGGTGTAGTGAAGGAACAAGGATAAAAGCAATTCTGTCAAACACGTGATGTCTCTTGTAGAGTTTTTTCAGTCTAAGTTGGTAAGCAGTTATCACCAATACTGCCTGAACAACTTCCTGACATCAGCGCGTCGGTGATCTGTTTGATTACAAGATTTCTGGCTTAAAACCGGTCAGCTGAATCACAAGAATTCTGTGAACTGTTAAGCAAAAGCCAACCAATTGACACCGTTAACTGGTTTTAGCGTGCATACAGTCATCCGAAATGAGATTCGCCAGTGCTCAGCTTTGGCTGAACAGTGAAGAAGTGGAGCGTGTGCCCCAACCTTCTGACACCATTTCCAATCTCTTTGTGTCTTCATTCAGCAGCACTCTTCCCTGCTGTGACTAGTAGACGTGAGGGCATTTCTGTCTTGTATTGCCTTTGTGTGCTTATTAAAAAAGAATAGGCAAATCTGTTGAGTGCATGTTTAATGTAACACAGATGTGGGCACACCACCGTTCATTCTGCTTTACAAATCTTCAGCTTTTTGTATTTCATCAGCATTGCTTATTATTTACAGAATGTAACTTGAGACAGTAGAACAAATTTTTAGATGAAAAAAATCCAGTTGTGTGGAATGTTTTTAGCTGTCCAGACCAAACAGACCAGTTTGCCAAGGGGCTGATGGACTAAATCAATGCAATTTATGCTAGCTCTAGTGGCACTTAGTTGAAAAGCAGCTGAAATTCTTATCACCAAGATGAGAATTGTCTTTCTTCACCAGGATGAACATTTCAGCATGGAGGAGCCGTGGGAACAGTAAGCACTGTACTCTTACGTACTTCTTCCATTTAAAAACAAAACCTAAAACCAACCCACAACCCAACCCACAGCTCAGAAACTGCCAAGCCTACCAGAAATTCATTGTGGTGCCTAGTACTTTCGTGGTACTAGTATTTTCTCTCTGACCTGCTTCTAAGCCAGACATTAGAAAACAGTGTTTGCTGATGTTCTGGTTTCTACAAATCAGTCTGATGAAGAGGCCCTGTTCTTTCCTCATTTTTACAGTAGTCTTGCTTGCGATGCTTCAGATGCCTCTTCTCACGGTACTACAGAATATTAAGGAAGATAGCACAGTTGAACGGTGAAAGATGGTTAATGTAAAATCCACTATGCAGTGCTGTTGCTCACTCCGGTACGGATAGTTATCCAACTTTCCTGAATGCATAACAGGAAAGTGTCTAAGTAAAAGTTCTCGATTGGCTGATAGTTAATGAAAAACTGTTCATTATGCTTTAGACTCTTTAAACTTGTCAATAGAAGCTACAGGTGCAGTAGAGAGGTTTAACAGCCACGGGTGCTTCTTGGGTAAGTGAAATTTTGCCATTTCACTGCTTTGGGGCGTTGGGAGGTAGGATAAACAGCAAGATGTGAATTACGCTGGTTGGAACCCTTTGATTTCTTCAGAACTTTGCCTCAACATTTTGCATTTCATGAAGGCAAATGCATACTTTTGTGTAGTCCTTTGTAAGAATCTAATAGGTAAAACCAGGCACTTATTTCTTCACCTGTGGTGTAGGTCCAGAAGGATAACAGTACTGTCAGGTAACTGCACCTGGGATAGATGAATCCTGTTTATATCTAAAACATCTAAGGGGCAGGAGAGGTGACTTGCTCCCGAGTCGTAGTACTTAATAGTGAAGCTCTAACCCCTGCATACAGCTGTTATTCGGTGGAATAATTTTAAGTCGTACATAGGTTGTGGAATTCATCTCTTTACCTAGTGTTTAGGTTATTCCGATTCAGAGAAATGCTGCTAACGGAAGAACACAGTTTTAAGACGTTGCACTTTTTGCCAGTGAGGAAAACTAAGTACCTTTATGCGGCAAATGGCAATTTTCATACTGGCATTTTTTAGCTTGGGTGCGTAACACTGTAATTAACTAATGAACATCTAACCACAACTGGAAGCAGTGCAGCAGGACGGGTAAAGCAGTGAGAACATCTGTCAGCAGAGGTAAACTGAGAACCTGACTGATAACATTTTACTGGCACTATTAATTACAACGGCTGTTATGGTTCCTTAAGCCCCTACTCTGTTTCGCAGTTTTAGTTGGAGAATTTCCACTCTTCGTTTCATCCTCCCTGCTGACAAACGGACTTTCCATCTTAGCGTAACCATAGTTCAGCTGAAGCGAAGGCAAGAGCTTTTTGTCTCTCCTGAAGCTTCTCTCAAAGAGGATCGGTGATAAGCGCTACGTCTGAGCCACTGTAGTTGGTTACGCAGGTCAGGGATGTAATAAGCTCATTAACAAAAAGAGAACTTATCAGATAGTCGTGCCGTATCACAAATAGAAGTTGGCTGATGATGTTCTCTGCTGTGCTGGAAAGCCAGTGTCTTTGGCTTCTATACCTCGTTTGCAAAATACGCTGTCGGTACCAGAAAGAGCAACGGAAGCCGAAACGCGCTGAGGCGCCCGTCACCCAATGGAAGGGCAGCAAAGGGGATACCCACTCATGAATGACATGCAAGAGGTCCCGTTCCAGTAACATTTACTGAAGCCAAGAAGGGAAGGGGCAAAAAAACATGTCTGTCACCATTAAAAGCCAAGGGTGTGGAAGACAGATTTTAAAAGGGAGCATGGGTTTCAGGTCTGGGACAGGACTGCTGAAAGGGAAAGGTACCAAAGAAACAAGGCTCCAGAGGAAACATCTGCAGAAAGCAAAGCTTAGATTTGTACAGCACACATCTTGTGTGCTATTGCCAGGCAGCTTAAAAGAAAACGTGTTGTTACATGGGATGTTTTCCCTGTCTTTTCCTCAAAAAGGATAGAAGCAGTTCATTGTACAGGATCTTTACGTAGCATCAGGATGGGAAGTAGAGAGCACTAATGAAAATGGTGCATTTGGCTTGGAAAATTACTAACAGCAGTAGCCTGAAAGATATGAAAAAGCATGAAGCAGACCTGGAGTGATGCTGTTGGGAAAGGAGAGAGAATAAAGCAGGGCTAGGCAGCCTGCAATACAATTCTTCAGGGGTAGGGTGTTCCAAAAGCTTAAAGGAATTCAGAATATTATTTTTTAACAAAATACTGCTAGGAACCTAGGGAGGAACCTAGCCTGCAGTTCCTTAGCACTGTGGCCAGTATCAACCTCTGATGGCTGTTAGGCCACACGTGTGTGTCTTTTGTCATTTTTTAATAGACCCTCAAGAAAGGTAAAGTATGCTAAGCCCTACTACGGAAACGCTAATTAACCATGGATTTTTTCTTTTGTCTTAACTTAACTGCTATTTCGGTAACCCTTCAGTTTTCAAACTACTGACACCGTCCATCAATGTGGGCTCCGTCTAGGTTGATGCACACTTATTTTCTGTAAAGAAGTGAGAAGAAACAGTCAAATCAGTAAAACTCTGCTGATAAATAGATCCCCACATCTGTAGACAGTATACTCAGTTTAGGTTGCTTCTTCCTAATGATTTAGCCCACTGCCCCCAGTTGTAGTGGAAAGCTGGGAGACATTTCTTTGAAATGTAAAACTATACGAATAGACACCGTGTCTGCCAGATCGAGTATTACAGAATGTATGCGGCATTTGTGAAGGCCTTGTATTTTTAAAGGCTTTGTCACACCTCATATTTCAAAAGAAATAAAACTTTGCGTGTTGACAGGTTTAAGTGGAGGGAAGAGCACTGCTGTTGCACTAAGTCATTTTTCTGCGTCTATTTTGCATGTAGGAGACAAGCGGAGAGAGTGAGAAAGCCACGCTGCTGTAGAGGACCTCAAGGGCTCTTGCCCCGCTATTTAGAAAGTCAAGCAGAAGGACAAGAACAGCTGTTCAAACTGACCGACAACATCCAAGATGAGTTGTAAGTACTGACTTACACAGTTACTTTAAGTAGTTCTGTTTGCTGCCATGGTATCTTTGCGTCTTTGGGGAAGAGGGACGAAAACTGCTTTACCCGCACGCACGCATTTTGTGTGTTTTCTCTCGGTACCGATGGGCAGCACAGCGTGAGCGCCTGATGACTTCCGCAGCGGCCTGTCAGCTGTATACAAGCATGGGTGCAGGTGCCACGGGGCTCCTCTGGTTCGCTTGTAGCTACCTGACATTGAGCACACATCACGTACAGGCTGGGGAAGAACCGCAGCCTTGGTTTGTTGGTCCCTGCTCCTGTTGAAGTCCCCAGTCCCCTTCTGTCATTACAAAAGATGAAATCTCAGTAAGTTTCTAAGTAATCATTAGTCCATTTAACATGCATAACACATGTCCACCCCCCATGTGCATTGATAGTACAAGTGCGTGTTTTGACCCTGTACTACTCTTCCTCTGTAACGTGCATCCAGGCAGAACTCTTCCCTTATCTGTCCCTTATCGCCTGTTTCTCACAGCCCAGAGCCTAGGAGAGTGGTAGTGATTCTGTGACAGCAACGCGTGAACCGCCACTGACCTGCACGGAGCGCGCTCTGAGCTGGCTCTGGTTTGATGTGAGAGAAGCTAACATCCAAGCTACGGCTGTTAACAGTTAATGACCAAAATAACCTGCAAAATGTAGTAGGTTTTTTTCCCAGAAAAGTCAATACCGACTAATTTGCATGGGTAATACACTAAAGGCGCATCTGTGGTTGAGTGCCCTGGATGTGGGTTCATGAAAGCAAGTGAAAAGAGCGTAGAAGTGTTGTCAGCTGTCAGGTTTGAGAGTATGAAAAAACCCGCCTACAGAGCGAGCGCACGGAAAGCTGCCTGTGGATGTGTTTCTACAGGAGATGTTGGTTTGCTGGATGGGGGTCTTAAGGCTTAACTCATTACTTAACCCAATCTCTACCACACCTGAACAGCTGTTTTCAGCAGAGATTGTAAGATAATGTGTCTTGCATCTATTATCCATCAGAGCATCTGCCAAGGCAAAGTAGTTAAAACTGTTGATGGTGAAGCTCGTAGAGGGAGGTGCCAGTTCAGCAGGATCTCTTAATTTCACCCGTGCCGGCGATCAGGCTCTGAAACTGTGTGCCACTCTAGATTCTACCTTCAGCTGCCTGTGAGGAAGAGTTGGTAATCTACCACTTGCTTGCGCCCTGTGGTCTTACACTCTGGTTGTCCCGTTCTCATCTCATTTAAGGCTCTTTGTGCACATACAGTCTGGCTCTTAGGTGGGGAGGACTGAAAGGGAGCAATCTGTGACCAAAAAAAGAACCGTCAGCTTTTTGCAAGTGGACCCCATAAGCAGATCAGTGGGCTTTTGTCTTCGAGTCGCACTGTTCATTCACTGTGACTTTCACCATTAGGAACATCATTCAACAAGAAAACAGTGTTTCTTGTCATGGAGAATAAGTACAAAATTATGCCTCTGACTTTTATCCTAGTATTATAATCAGAAACACATTTAAAGACCTGATTATTTGCATATTTTCCTTCAGAGTTAAATCCATAAAAGGGGGTTTAATACCTTGCTCTACTGTTCTAACTAAATGTTTCCACATTTTTTTCCAGTTAGGCTCACTGTTTCACTTCTGGAAAATATTGTGTAATTACTTCCTGATGTTGTTAAAAAACCCACAAATTCTCCAGAGATCTGGTTGCTTCTACTTTGTTCTACTGGATCGTGTTTCATTTAATTTTTCATTTTATTAATTTGAGATCTTTTTAATAGTGTAGAAGTATCGGTTTAAAAAAAAAAAAGTAGTATCTTGAAGTAGTATCTTAAAAGGTTAAATACGCATTTTTGAGAACTAGACACTGAGAAGAAAGTCACAGTTGGCAAGAGAAAATGGGTAATGATGCATGACTCAAACTTAGAACAAAATGTAGAGCCTGAACTACGAATTAGCTAATGTTTCTGTGCTTCACCATTAAATTACTGACCTCTGTTTCCATTCCTCAAAGTATATACATGACAGCAGTAAAAATCTTGTATGGAAAACTGGATATATAATCCGTTGTCCTTATGGAGAGAATACAAACCCAGAGCCTGATCACCCCGTTGCTTCCACTGAACGTTATAGTAGCTTTTCGGTTCTCTCCGTGGATGTCCCCCGTATAGCGGGCTGTAATCCCATACATCAGGAAACCAGCTGCTCTGCTTTTGTGGGTATACAAAACCTTCTCGAGTTTCTCAGCTTTGCTGTGACAATTGCTAAGGACTGTGATCCAGTGCTCGGGGTTTCTGATAGCCACCTTTTAATCTGTTTTCCCCGCTGGAAAAGCAGCAAAGAAAGCCGATGTGCCAACAAGTTTCCTCTGGTTCCGCTCCTAGTGAAAGTCTGACCCGAGTCAAAGCTAGGCGCTCTGTAAAATACTGTTCTTGCTTTCATGTGCCTGTCCTGAGGAGCAAGGCTATTGTTCTGCAGGCTATAATGCTGCTCTGTTTTAAAATTAAGTTTTCTATGACACTTCATAAAAAATACCACTCGCCATCCTACTTAACTTACTTCAGAGACAAAACCTTACCCCGAAGTGTTTCAACTCCAATGGAAAACTGAGGGGCAATTGCTGGTGTCAGTAACAGCGTTAACATTGTCTTTCACCTAGGGTTTTTTTAAGCTGAAATACACATTTTTTTCCCCCCCTTTTTTTTTTTTAACTTAAAGGAACACAGTTCAATTACACGATCCTGTAGCTTTACCCAAGGTTAGAGCTGGGCAAAGTACATTACAGGCCTTTTTTATTATTATTATTAGAATGGCTGTGCTCCTCTCAGCACTTAAATGAAAATGTAAGTTGTTAACTTGAAAAAGCGCATATGCCTTTCTCAGGTTTGCGGAAACAAGGGCGTTTGTCAGCTGACGTGGCTAGGACGCATAGGGCCCGGAAAAGACAAGTTCAGTGCAGAATACCATTTTTCAGAGGACTAATAATAGAAAAATTACTGGAATTATTCTTTTATATCATAAAAAGAAACTGTGATCTGACCTCTTGGCTATTAAAATTGCATTTATAGCTATGGGTTTATTTGGTTATAGCTCAGCGTAATTTGTGGAGAGAGTCAGTCAAATGGCAGAGCCAACAGTAGCTTTGGCGATGGTAAGCTTCTCTGATCTTAGTACCGACAGTCTTCGTTCAGTTGAGAGACGGGAGTGTTTTGCAGGACGTATTAGGACAACAGCAGACAGCTCGGTACGAGCAACGGTTTGGAAAATAGTAATTTTGAGCCTACCTGACAGCATGAGAATCTCAGTTTTACAGACACGCTTCTGCTGCTGTGGGTTGTTGACAGAGCATTATTACTCTGTCTAGCCCTCTTTCTTAGTTATGATTTCATATGTCATTTTCTGAACTCTTCAGCATTTTAAAAACCCTACTAATTAGTTTCGTTTCAGTACTAAATCAGAAGTGGGGGAGAAGCGTTTGTGTGTGAGCTATCTATTTCGTTTTGCATTCCTTACTGTTATTTTTTTTTTTTACACAGTAACCTTTTCAGCCATCATAATTCTCAATATTAACTCACTCTCTTCTACCTCTACTATTCATCACTCAGCCTAATCTCTCTGGGGAAACCTGCTTGCTGCTTAACCTTTCACCCCAGTGTTAAACAGCTAATTTCTCTTTTCTAGCTACTGATCCAGGCAGCAGGTTAAACTTGTTTTTTGTTTTCAAAGGCAAGGGAGGTGTGCGGTAAAAGGAAGCACAGTAGGTTTACAACGTGTAGAAGGATAATGCTCTTGTCATAACCATCTGCAAACCTTTCACAGATCGGCAATGAAACTGAAGTTAGCTACAATTAAACTTCAGTGTGAGGACTTGCAGTGTTCCGGTGCAAGGAAATTACTCGTCTTAAGCTGTGTTAAAGGATATTTTTATATGCCCTTTTAATGTCCAAAGCTAGAAGCCAGGCATTTAGCACTGATATTTGATTTACAGCATGATCTTTTTTAACTGGGTGAGAGGGTACTTCATCAGCCTGATTTTTAGAACAGTTTAAATTAAATACAGATGAATTGTACATGTTACGCTATTAATTTTTCTGAAAGACTTCTAAAGGTCACTCAAAACATAACAGGTGAAGACATTTGTTAGTTTACTATTTTTAGCTTCAAGTGAGTAATTTTTTTTTATATTTTTTTTTTCTCCTCCTTTGCAGCTTCATAGCAGTGGAGAACATAGACAGCTATTGTGTTCTCATTTCATCTAAAGCTGTTTATTTCCTGAAAAGTGGTGATTACACAGACCGTGAGGCTATCTTCCTGGAAGTCAAGTACGATGATCTCTACCACTGCCTTGTTTCAAAAGACCATGGGAACGTGTATATACAGTTGACGAAGAAAGCTGTTAATACAAGTAGTGGTGTAGCGATGCCAGGCCCATCACAACAAAAACCAATGGTAAGGATCTAGCGCTGTAGGATCTATTGTTTCATTCAGGCGGGGTTTCTTTTCCCCTTATGCTGTACTTGTGCAGAAGGTGTTTGTAGTCATCGGTGTTTGGTTTCCTGTGCTGCGTAACAGGACAAGAAGGACACGGAGGGGCTGGAGCGTGTCCAGAGAAGGGCAGCGGGGCTGGGGCAGGGTCTGGAGCACAAGTGTGCTGGGGGGCGGCTGAGGGAGCTGGGGGGGCTCAGCCTGGAGAAGAGGAGGCTGAGGGGAGCCCTCATCGCTCTCTGCAGCTGCCTGAGAGGAGGCTGTGGGGAGGGGGGTCGGGCTCTTCTCCCAAGGAACCAGCGATGGGACGAGAGGAGATGGCCTCAAGCTGCGCCAGGGGAGGGTTAGGCTGGGCATTGGGGACAATTTCTCCCCTGGCAGAGCGGTCAGGCGCTGGCACAGGCTGCCCAGAGCGGTGGGGGAGTCACCGTTCCTGGGGGTGCTCAAAAACTCTGTAGACATGGCACTGGGCATGATTTAGGAGACACTGTGGTGTTGGGTTGACAGTTGGACTTGATCCTGGAGGTCTTTTCCAACCCTAAAGATTCTGTGCTTCTGTGATAAAACTTTGTTCTGTTGGCAGTGGAAACAGTTGCTGCTGAAAAGGTTTAGGTGACAGCAGAACTTGCTCCCTAAACTCCTGAGAAAAGCTGAAGGCAAAATTTATAATATTCCTGCAGGCAGAAAAGTTACAGTAGGAAATGTGTATTTACCTGAGGAGGGCTTTTACTTTACAATACAGACAGCAAAGTACTTAAGTTTCATGTATATTTACTCTGGTCTTCTCTTCCTATACGTAGGGTTTTTTTACTGCAAAGCATCTAAGATTGGAAAGTGTTTATGTCATGCATGTAAAAGTTAATCAGAACTCTCACTTCTAAAACCCATTACAGGGGTTTTTTGCGTCAGTACAGTAGTTGCTCAGGGGTCTGTTTTACAGACAAGGTTACAAGCTCACCCCTGACCCAAGTCAGTTTACATTCCAAACAGACAAGCCAGATAAAAGGTAGGAGGGGAAGCAAAGGAAATAACTTCACATATTGCAAGATGTTTCTGCTCTCATCCTAAAACACCCGTCTCTATTTACCTCTCTTTCCCTCTCTCACCTCTTCCTTACTTCAGCCTCAGCACTGAGGAGGAATCCCCACTGAAACTTTTCTGTTCCTTACAGGAGACTTCAAGCCTAACCCCTTCAGTTAGTTAAGTAATAGAAAATAAACATGTTCTGCTTCAGACGATAGCAGTACTGCATTAAGAAAAATCACATTTCTTTTGCAGGTGAAAGTGAAATCTGAAGTTCTTGCAGTAAAGCTGTCTCAAGAAATAAACTATGCAAAGAGCCTTTATTACGAACAGCAACTTATGTTAAGACTGAGTGAAAATCAAGAACAATTAGAGCTGGACTCTTAAAACCTCTTCCTTACTGCCAGAGTGAACTGCAAGTATCAGTCTGGAGCCGATGGTGTTCTGTAACTAGAGAAAGTACTACCTGGGACGGAAATAAATCAGATTTTAGTATTTAGCTAAATGGAATCATTGTGCATAAGAAAACAAGTGAGGTGGGCTTTTTTTTTTTTTTAAACTAGTTGTATAACAAAGATATAGCTGAAATGCATTTGGTTCTGGGAATAGCCCTGTATTTTGCTAACATGTATATATGTAAAACTGTTTCATGTAAATAAGAAAGTACAGACCAGGGTGTTGGTATAAATAGAAGTCTGTTTACTGTGTAAAGAAATTAAAGGAGCTATACTGAGTCTTACTGCACTACCTGAAACTAGCCCTTCTCTCGCTCTCTCTTTTTTTTTCCTTGAGAAAGCTGATTTTCACAGTGCAGGAATGTAGATAAATGTTTTAAAAAAATAAAATTAGGAGTTAATTGCAGCTGTTGGAGCACAGACTGCCTCTCTTGGAGCTTCAGTGCTGTGATTAGGGTGCATTGTTTGGGATTGTTGGGGTTTTGTTTGTGGTTTTTTTTCTCAAATCACTAGTACAGCTAAAGGCACATATTCCTAGTGTTCCACTGAAATGTCATCCTCAGGTTTTTTTAACAAAAAATGGCATTTTGTTAAACATTGCAGCGAGGACTCACTAATTCAATTACATTTTCAAAATACTAGAAACCAAGCAGCCGATTCAGTTCTGAATACAGCGCTCAAACCTAGCGGCGTTCTGAAGGCACCTCTGAAGGCCCCGGCTTCTAAGTTGGTTTTAAAATAGTTCAAGCAAGCAGCCTTGGAAAGTGAAATCTTTAACTTCAGTTTTCCCCTTCACTCGGATTGAGTAAGCGTATGTAGCTGGCTGGTTAGCGTGGACTTCTGCTAGCTTTAGAAAGGGTGGGGGCGTGGGGGGAGAGGAAATCACTGCATCATTTGCTTCCTGACAACCTCTTCAAAATGAAACTTTTTGAAATAATAAAAAGAACGTGCTTTTTCAGATGTTGTACATCAAATTAGTATTTGTCTCATCATCTTTACCCAAACTGAAGACTGACCTTTATTCACACAACTAGGAAATCTCATGTTCCTGTTTGCTCCCTGGAGAGAGTTCAGCCACTGTGCTGAAGGTCTGCAGGCACGACGGTGTTTTGCTGTGCAGGGTTCAAGTGCGAATATGCAATCGGCCTAAAACTGCTGAGTAACCTACATTTTGAAGTGTTATTTTGTAAACCTTTGACTCAAAGTAAGGAGCCCGCTATAGCTTGACTTTCAACTTAGTTTACCTTTTAATATCCTTTCATAAAGGCATCCAGGAGTATTTCTAAACTGAAGGTTAGAATTAAACCAGTCCTCAGCTCCTGTAAGGTGTAGGCAGCGGATTGTTGTCTAAGGAGAAAGCGTGGTATCAGTCGATGTGTGGATGGTCTGTGACTGGAAATCCAAGTCCATAAAGGTCTGTTATGCAAATGGAACTGATTTAGTGCATCACTTTTGTATATTTCTCTGTATAATTTTCAAGTAAAATAAGGAGTTCAACAAGTGCCTTGGCTCAGCAGGGCTTTAACATGTCGGTCCTGTTGGACTTGCTACCAAGGCTCCCTGCTTCTCTCCCTGTCCAATCCTTTTTTAATGCAGCAGGTATCTAGCTGCTAACGATGGTAAGTAGATGGGGAAAGAAAATAAAAAGTAGTTCACAGCTCTGTGTTGACAATTTACAGGAGGGTGGCCTGAATACTTAACTTTTGTAACAATTATATTGCTGACGTGCAAGCACCTGAAAAGTAGTTTGATAGTACACCCTTTGAGTTACCTCAGGGAGGTAACTTTGAGTAACTCAGGGAGCCACAGTAGGTAATGGATCCAATCTGTGTGTTTGGTTATTTCTTTTGGACTGTGCTTAACCTGTTCTTTTGACTGTTAAAAAGGATTAAACAGAACAGTATTTAAGCCTTTGAAAAGTGTACAAACTAGCCTAGACGTGTGCGAGTACCACAGACCGTAACTGGCTTAGGTTGTTGCCGTATGTTATGATGCTGTTCCTGATGCTGTGCTCCTCTTGAGTAGGGTGGCTGAGGTTGCTCACTCGTCTGTAGACGAGGCAGAGTTTTCCTGAAGGGTACGCACCCAGTGCCGATTCCAGGGAGTGATGCACAGACATAGCTGAAGGCAGCATATTGCCTCATTCAGCATTCCAAACCAAATTGAATCAGAACTTTGTTTTTTCAAAAGCACAAATGATGTTATTTATTGCTGGAACCCAACTATTTTTATATAATTTCAGAACTCTTACTGTGGACTTCCCATTGCTATTGGCACCACTAACATTATTACTCAGTGAATAAATATAACTTTCAGATTCCAGGAGCCATACTCAAAAATAGTTTACAGAGGATGTGGAAAGTGCAATCTCCAGCTTTCACTCAAATTCTTAAGAACTCAAAAACAAGCTGTAAGCAGGCAAGACAAGGTAATAGTTCCATTTACCAAATTCTGCAACGTTCTTCAGATTCTGAGCCTTATGAAGACAGACACCTAGCCTGGTTTCACGGGAGAAGCTATGACTGCTGCAGCAGTGAAAGCAGATTCAGACTTCAGAAGCTGGGGAGGAAAAAAATTCACTGATGAGAGACAGTAACACAGCTTTCTCCCCCTGTCCTCAGCGCACAGCTAATACAGTTCAGGGAGGATAATGCTTTTTCATGCCTCTTTGCTCAAGTCTTTATAAAGAGCTGTCCACCTTCACACTCTAATAAAGATTAAATAACCCATCAACAATGCAGGTAGTATTTCAAAAACCTTATAACCCATACTGTGGTATGCCGAGGTAGAAATATTTTGCTTCAGCCCGTTAGCTTTGATTTTACCTATATTTTGCTGAGAACTGTACAACTTGTTCTCTGCCCACACTGACCAACTTTGTTCTCTTGCTGGAGTTGCTACTGAAGAAATATAAAATAAAGATTATTGACATAAGAGTTATTTTACCATAATTCTGGAGAAGTGCAATAAATTGATTCCACCCACACTCTTCATGTGCCCTTGCTTGCAAAACCATTAATTATATGCAGGAACAGAAAATTACTGTAGAGGACAGGAACGAGTAATTCTCAGCCTCTTGTGGCAGAACAGCCCTCGAGACTGTTCTTGCATCGCGTAATTCTGCTGTTTGAGGTAAAACCTGGACCAACCCCCCTGGAGTGCTGGTTGTCACTGCAGGTCAAACCCAGACTCACCCTGCATTTCTCTGACCTGGACGCGCAGATAAGTAATTTTCCAAAAGTCATTTAAGAGTGGGAAATCTAGATGCTAGTAGGCTAGTGAGACTTCAGAGAAAAAGCATGTCTTGTAAAATAAAATTCTTACACATCTGGATGACCAGCACAGCTGATAAATGCTTTTGTGCTATAGTAGCACCTCACAGTACGTGTCGCCTACCTAAGCTGTACAACGCAGACTTAAGTCAAGCAATGCACTTTGAAAAAAAAGGCCACTTCAGGTATTAATATAATTTTACGTGGGGAAAAAAAGCATCCTAATATTTCTAACTCTTAACCAGACCCATGCATTCTGCTGTCGCTAAAGACAGACTTGTGACTGAATTAGGTTATCAGGTTTTTCATGTGCGAGATACACGGAAGAACACAGATGGTGATGTCGTGTTATTCTAGAAGCAGTTCTGGACAAGCAGGACTAAAAAGCCCTTTCTGTTCTGACCTGAATCCACAGCTGTGGCTGCAAACTTCCGTTCCGCTGCCCTGTAGCTGACAAAGCAAGCAAAACATGCAGAATTGCTATTTTGGATCGTATTGTTCTAAGCTCCGCTATGCTCATAGCTAACGGGAAGGTGACAAGGCCACCAAGAGACCTTTTTTTGCTGAGGAAACTGGTACTGCAAAAGTAGAGAGATAAAGGGAACTTGCATCATGTGGCTGCCAGAAGAGGCCAGCCCCACACCACTCACCGACACGTGATTTTGTAACCAAATGTAATTCCTGGAGACAGGCCTCACCTGGTAGCAGGATCTAGCACAGTACCGGTGGGAGGAGTAGATAAGGTGTCTGCCCGCTTGCTGCCTCTGGAAGGAGAGAAATGAAATCACTTTCTGAAGTCACAGAATAAACTGGAAAAAAGTTTGGTAACTTGTAGACACTTTACTCAAAGCAGGGGTGAGGTTCTGCGTGTACTTAGGCATCTTCCTATGGTACGATCAGGCGGCAACAGACGTTTTGTTACAGTCATTACTGCATCATACAGTTCTGTTACCTACTTAAACCTGGCCATGTATAAATCAAGTCTAGGCAGTAAAACAGGAAATACAAGGAGAGGTATGAAATGAGGTAAACAGTGTGCAAGATGTGACCAACATCCTTCCCCTCCTTCTGCTCCTGAATGGATTTCTAATAAATCAGCTAGCTGATGCTATCGGAACAGCTCCAGTTGTGACTGCTGTTTACCAAAATAGTGCAGTGCTTACATTTTTGTGGAGAGAATGTAAGTGGCTAAATGGTCCACATCTCCATCCAGAAAAATAATCATAACATTTCCCTGTGACGAGGAAGATTTGATCTATTTGCTTTCCTGTTTCCTAGACTGCATGATGGTTTGCAGCATTTACCCATTTTCTTATCAATAGACTACTTGCTTTCTAGGATCATAGGCCAGCTCTCTATTTTTTTTTTTTTTCACTTTTTTCCTCTGTAACACAGCTTAGCACTGACCTGTTCCCTACAGTGCATGACGGCTCTTCTAGGAATAACCTTCCTTGCTCTGCTTCTCTTCTTAGAAGAACAGGCCTCTATTTGCTAATCACAATGATTTCACCTCTGGTACCTTGGTCTGAAAAAGCAGGTTTCGAGGAGTGTGTGTATATATATATATGC
>VZTV01012238.1:0-12625 GCA_013400875.1 Anhinga rufa | reverse complement strand
ATAAATAAATAAATAAATAAAGTTTTGTGATAAATAGTTGTTGGCGTGAGAGTCCCACAGTGTCCATGGAGACCTTCCTCTCCATCAGAGGAGGCTGCGGTCTGGATGGGCTAGACAACGCCATGGATAATAAATACCAGCCTTCTCCTCTCCCCATCGCCTCGCGGCTGTCCATAAGTGTGCAAGCAATTTCCTCCTCCTTAGTTTCCAGCAAGGGGGTGGCCACAGTGCGGGTGTGCAGGCTGTGCCACAGCCCAGCCCTGGCCTCGCTGCAGTCATGCCCGTATCCCCGTCAGCGCGGGCTCCTGCGGGGCAGAGGTGTGAGCAGCACTGAGCAATCCCACCCCCGGCTGCTGCTGCCTCCACTTGATCGGCGGCTGCCGGCGCTGGCCCGGGATGGGCATTCGGCGTGGGTGGGTTTGGTGGATGGCAGGAGCGGCTCGGCTCTTCATTTGCCGTATAAGCCTGTCCACACGTTGGAAGCAGATGCGAGCTTCGAGGCGGACATGGTCCCAGGCGCAGGCGCTGTGGCCGTGGGTGTGGAGGAAGTCGTGGATGCGCCCAAAGTATCTGTTGACGTTGAGCAGCAGCTTGCGGAGCCCTTGGCCTTGGAAGAGTGTGCCGCTGGCTGTCAGGCATTGCTCCAGGTCGTGTTTGTAATGCTGGAGGCTGTTGAGGAGGCGTTGGCGTGCCTGGGTGTCCCAGTGTTGGGGGGTGCTCGGGCTGCTGAGGGTCGCAAAGAGACGCTGGAGGATGCGGTGGGCGGTGGCGGCGGCTTGCTGTGGGTGGTTGGTGTGGAGGAGGGTGTCGGGGAAGGGGAAGGGGGCGTGCAGGTGGTGGCAGGGCGGTGCGGGGCTGGGAGCCATGGCCTGGAGGAGCTGGAGGCTGTCCCAGGCGAAGGTGGCGTCGCGGGGACGGAGGTGGTGGCAGGCGAGGGCGGTGGCGAGAGCCGTGGGGAGGAGCAGGAGCGCCGTGGCGCCGTGGCTCAGGCGGGGCCATGGGGTTGCGGGCGCAGGCATGGTGGGGCTGTGGGTGCTGCGTGGGTGGTGGTGGGCAGGAGCCCGGTCAGGCTGGGTGGTGGTGCGGGTGGGCGCTGTGCTTGGGGTGCTGCCGGGTGGCCGGCTTTATGCGGTGCGGCGGCTTTCCTTTCATCATCATCATCTAGACAGAATTTCCCTATTTTCATTTTCAGTTTTGCTTTTCGTTTACTTTCTCCTGAGGGCTTTTGTTGTGCTTGTCAAAAGTGTGAGCAGGAGGTGGCCCTGCTCTAGGGTACTGGAGCTGGTTCTTTCCCACGGCTGCTGTCAGGGTGTGGGGGCAGCCCGGCTCCTGTGCTGTTAGGGTCCAGTGGGGTTGTGAAAGCGTGGCATTAGAAGTTTCTGGGGCAGCTGTGCTGGGGCTGCATTTCAGAATTTCCTTCTTGTCCATTTTTGAGTTGTCTGTCTTGGGTTTTATTTTCAAGTTTCTCTGCCTACCAACATCTGTTTTTCTTATTTTATGCTCTGATATTATTTGTTTATGAGTTAATATGTGTTTTCCTTTATTTCTTATTGACAAATATTTTTAGTTTGTCAGTTTTTTGTTTGTTTTGTTTGGGTTTTTTTTTGTAATTTTCTCTGTGACATCTGCAGGTTTGGTGGAAGAGTTTTTCTTCTCTCTGCAGATATCTTGAAGAGTATTTTGGGGTTATCTGTCATCCCCCCTGTCTCACAAGTTACTTGTTCTCAGTGTGTTTATATTTAGAAATAATGCATCAATGTCATAAAGGATTTTTCATCAACTCTTCATGTAATGATTTTCATTTCTAGATTTTGGGGGTTTTTATTGTCTTTTGAATTTGTTGTAGAAATTAGGCAACATTGGGTGTTTGAGAGGCAGGAGCAGGTTGGAAAACTTGTCTTTGAGATGCTGGTCTGCTTACATCTAGAAAGCGAAAGTGGGCAGAGTCCCAAGTGCAAGACGTCACTGCTTCTTGGGAAGCTTCCAGCAGCAAGATGTAGCAGTGGCTGCTGAGACAGCGAGAACAGAGCTTTCTCCTGAGGCTTGGGAGGGGGTTCTTTTTTAATTTAACTCAGTTAATTAATGTGTATATTGATGCTGTAAATTCTCACAGTGGGGTTTTTTTTTTCTGTGTATTGCATTGCGATATGCTGTCTTTTCTGTTAGTCTGTTGCAGGCTGCCTGTGTAGCAGAAATCTTACAAATGCCTTAGCTGGTGCGCGTGGTGCCTAGTGAGCTGCTTGGTGTAGCTTAAATCTATTATGTTGGATCACTTATCATTTTTCAGTCCTTTTCTGTCTTACTTTTTGAGTCTATTCCTGATATTTCAGTTTTGACTTTAAGAGCCTTCTCTTGCATGCCTTCTGTAGGTCAGGAAATGCCAGTGTTTGAAGAGCAGAGTATCTGATTTTTTGTTTTGAATGCATGTATGCACAGGTGTGTGGGATAGGGATATGCAGTGCTGATGCTGTTTTTCCCCACCCAAGGGACAGTGGGAATAATTGCAATCCTCAGCTGCTGCTGTCCTGCAAATTTGGTTATATTTTGTCCAGCTTATTCAGGAGAAAACGCAAGTGTGTCAGTTCCAGTTCATATCCACTGATTTCTTCTCCAAATCTGATTTTTGTGACATTTTCGTCAGAAGGAGACGCGAGTGCTGCTTTTGAGTAACCTGCAAAGGCTTTTAATGTGAATTTTGTTGTGTTTTGTTAAGTGATTTATGCCAGAGTTGATGAGGTGGAATTACCTGGGATGGAAAGGGTGATGAAATATGGCACTGTTTCAAGTTATAGAAAGCACTTGCAATACTAAATCTTTGCTGGATGATTTCCTGTTCAGTGATGGAGGCTTGGGCGTAGGAAACAGCAGGGTGATGTGCAGAAATGCAGCAAGGTGGAAGGTCCTATCAACTCTGAGAAAGCATTTGAGGTGCTGGGGAATTTGCAGAGAGGGGTATGAAGGAGGGTGATGGGGAATTTGCAGAGAGGGGTATGAAGGAGGGTGATGTTTTTCCAGTGTTGGAGAATGAGTGGAAATGGATACGTTAGTGGTTAAAACATTAACTCCTGATGGATTGGAAGTGGTGAGGAGTAAACCATGAGAATTAGGAGGAAAAATACTTAGTAGAGTACCTGCCCCAATGTGGGGTTCACCCAGATAGGAAAGGGCAGACTTTTCTCTTTGTCTCCCAAACTGAAGACAAAATGCTGCTTTGGTTTTGCTGGCATGTCCTGTCGTCTCAGAGTGCAAGCTTTCTAGGGTGAGGACTGTCTTACCTTCCTAAAGAGGACCTGGAAGAATGATCTATGGCAGTGGTCTCCACCTTTTTAGATCACACCCCCCATCAGTAAAAAATTTGTGAGGACTTACCTCCAATATATTTTTATTTCTAAATTATATACATATACTACTATAGTAATAGGTATGTTAACATACACAAAAATAAAAATTTAAAAAGGATGGGAGAAAGGTTAAACAAATACTGTTTTAAATTTTATTATATTTTATTTATTAATGGTACCAAAAACTTTTTTTTATGCACTCCAAAGGATTGTCTTGCGCACCCCACTTTGGAGAGTACTGATCTAAGCTCTTCTGTAACATAGTTTAAATAAATTTTCCAGTCATCCAGAAGTAACTCTTTGTTTCCATTTTTTTTTTAATGTTTGTGCTGTTTTCCTAGCTGATGCTTCCACTTTCAGAAAACAGGGCATGGTACTACATCCACATTGTGATTACCTGGCCTGACCCCAGGTCTTTGGTCCCTGATGGTCTATTAATCTTCCAGGTGCAGGCTCACTGGAAGATAACAGCTCAGAGCTGAGGGTTGGGAAGGGAAGGCATTTAGTCGTTGCCTTTAGCCTACTGTTAAGGGGTGAAGTAGTTGTACATAGTACTAAAAATGTCTATAAAGTAGGTTTATTTTGAAGTTGAGGATCCAGGTAAATCTTCAGCTCTGCTCTAAGTGATAAGGTCAGCTTCTGCCCAAATTTCCTTTAGTTCTTTCTTTTTAAATTTTCTTATGCATATAATACAAGATTTGTAAGAGCTGTCCAGCTCTGTTATGGTTTCAACTATTAATAAATTATGTTGTCTCTTTCCAAGGATTACTATGGAATTACATTCCCTGCTCCTGCAACCTTGACAGGCAGAGATGGGAGCCTTGCTAACAACCCATACTCAGGTGAGTGCTATTTAAAGACAAGGATGGTAAGTGAGATGCGCTGGTTTCTAAATGCAGGTCATCCTGCTGTTGCTGAAAGAACAATTGTTTTTCCCTTCTGTAAACAGTTAAACCTGTCAGTCCAAAGTAGTCAAACAAAAGCGAGCATCTCCCTCTCAACCCTGACATTGATTCATGGTTTTGGTCAGTAACTCATATGTGACTTTTCTGGGACTAAGTTGGATAGCCTTTGAGAGTAAATGCAAAATTGTTATTAATGTAAACAGCAGTGTCATCTAGTGCCCTTCCAGAGCACATACAGGTGCTTGAAAAATATTCCATAGCTTAATCAATTTCTTCTCAAAATTCAACTGGCTTGCTTTCTTTTTTTTTTGTGCCGGAAGGAATAGACCCTCCCTTAGCAGCTCCCCATACTTGTTACTGCTATTTTTAGCACTTGTGTGTTCCCATCAGGAGCTGCATCTGGCAGGCTCTCCCTCACCCTCTCCTAATCCAATGCACTTCATTCCCAAAAGCACGTGGTCTAAGAAGCCCTTCTTCATTCCGGCTCTTGCTCTGCTGTTATCATTGTGCAAAGATGACATAATGCCATCCAGGATTTTCAGCCAGTGGTTTTCATCCACTGCCATCAGATTACAGTTTAAAATTGTAGCCATAGGTGTTATAATTCCTATAACAATGATATTAAGTGGTGTCATACTTCTTGGTAACCAACAAAAAGGAATACTGGTTGGGAATGAGATAGACGTGATTGACCTCCCTAAAAAACACGTGAACATACTGCTCTGTAGGCTGCCAGAAAATGCAAGTGTTTGGGAGTTTTCTGCTTCATAATCATTTCACTTGGGAGGCTGCTTTTGGGTTAATAACCAAATTTCCCTTCCTACTTCTTCAATAAGGTGGCCCGCGATTCAAGCCTTGCTTTCCTGGCCTTCAGCTACTGTCTCCAGAACTTTGGTGGTGTGAGGAACCGGACATCTTACTAGTCATGCTTGACAAATAAACAGACATTGACAAAAATACGCCCATCACTGCCTGTAAAACCTAACTTGCTTTCAGCCCGTGAAGCTTAGCTAATCAGTTTAACCTCCAGGAGAGTCACACTTTAACCCAACAACCATTTGCTCTTTGGCTATTTACCATACTTCTGCTTTTAGCACATTTTATTGCAATGATCTGATAGTAATGAATCTGCTCAGACTGTGTGAGATAGGTAAGTATTGGGATCTCCATTTTATCAATGGATTAGCCATGGCATGGTGTTCTGTGCCATGAACAGGTAATGTCCCTGTGGTCGTCAGAGAAGAGAGAGAACAGGAAAGCACTTCTCATGAACAACTGCAGGCTTTCAAGTGTAGGATGTGCTCTCTTCTGTAGTCTGTAGTTGTCTACTTGTATTTAGAGGATTTGAATCCTTTGAGTCCTCCACTTTTGGAGTAGCTCAGATAGCTTTTGTGATCAGTTCTTTCTTTTGCAGGTGATGTAACAAAATTTGGCCGTGGGGATTCTGCCTCCCCTGCTCCTGCTACCACGCTCGCCCAGCCTCAGCAGAACCAGACGCAGACTCACCATACAACCCAGCAGCCCTTCCTCAACCCGACCCTGCCCCCAGGGTACAGCTACACTGGGTTACCTTATTATGCTGGTGTGCCTGGTGTACCCAGTGCATTCCAGTATGGGCCAACGATGTTTGTAAGTGTGACAGCCTGAACTGTAACCCTCCCTTCGTGCCCCTCTGGTTTTGCTCTCTCCAGCCCAAACCTTCTACATCTGGGAATCATAGAATGGTTTTGGTTGGAAGGGACCTTCAAAGATCATCTAGTCCAACCCCTCTGTCATGGGCAGGGACATCTTTCACTAGTTCAGGTTGCTCAAAGCCCTGTCCAACCTGACCTTGAATATTTCCAATGATGGGGCACTCACAAACTACTTTGTGCAACCTGTTCCAGTGTTCCACCACCCTCATCATAAAAAATTTCTTCTTATATCCAGTCTAAACCTACCCTCTTTCAGTTTAAAACCATTGCCCTTTGTCCTGTCGCTACAGGACCTGGTAAAAAGTTTTTCTGCATCTTTCTTATAAGCCCCCTTTTAAGTATTGAAAGGCAGCAGTAAGGTCTCCCTGGAGCCTTCTCTTCTCCAGGCTGAACAATCCTAGCTCTCTCAGGCTTTCTTCACAGGAGTGGTGCTCCAGCCCCCTGATCATTTTTATGGTCCTTCTCTAGATCTGCTCTAACAGGTCCATGTCTTTCTTTACTGGGGACTCCAGAGCTGGATGCAGTACTCGGGTCGGGTCTCATGAGAAGAGTAGAGTCATCCCCAGTCTGAAAGGGATCTCCAAAAATCTGCAAGCATGAGAAAATAGCTGCAGTCTCTTACCCAAGGAAACAGGCCAGAACTCATAGATTCTTGCACAGAATCCATGAGTATACTGTACATAGCAGACAGCTACAGCTCATGGACTCAGTGTTCCTGAAAGTTCTTACCAGCTGCTGGAGAGACAAGGAGAGACCCAAAGCTGAGTCAGCGAGCTGAGAGTACCTAGGAAATCCTTCTGAGGATGGAGGAGACCCCATTAAGTCAGAGAGCAGTGCTAGTAGTCTCAGGAGGAAGAAGGTTATTTGGGAAGAGGTGATGTTCCAGGCAGAATGGTAGATGAGTCTATTTTAGTGCCCTGTAGGATGGTGTTTTATGAAACAGCATCAGGCAGGAATTGATGTTTCATTTTATTCTGGAGGGAGAGCACTGTGGTTGCTCCTTCTTGCGTTTGTGGGTAAGAATTTGCTGTTGACATTCATTGTATGAAAGAAATATGCAGCCTGTTCTGAGACAGGGTTGCACTGCAATCAGTGGGGTGGCTCTAGCAGAAAACTGGGGGCTTGCACAAATCCACTACAGCAGGTTACTGTTGGAATTGTGAGTGTCATGTCCCATGCCATTCCAGTGCTCCCCACTCCAGATTAAATTTCCCATGTGAGGTAGAGGTGCCTTCCCCACTAGATGGCAGAGGGAGCTTGCATTTTCCTTGCCCATCCCCAGTTATGGGCCTTTTGTTCCTTTCCTTTGTTTAGGTACCTCCAGCATCTGCTAAACAGCATGGAGTCAACCTGAACACTGCATCGACTCCTTTCCAGCAAGCGAGTGGTTATGGGCAGCACGGCTATGGAGCAGGTATGCTTACCACCGCGCTTTTCATGTGAGCATCTGCAGAGCTGCTTGCACACTGTAACACCTTGTCTTGTACACACCGGCAGGCTATGATGACTTAACGCAGGGAACGGCAGCTGGAGATTACAGCAAAGGAGGCTACAGTGGGTCATCTCAAGCACAAAACAAATCTGCTGGCACTGGACCTGGGAAAGGTAACACATAAGACTTGAGGTTGCTCTTGGGTGGGATTTTTGTAGGGCAAACTCCCAGTATTACCAGTGCTGTGCAGTCAACACAGCAGCCAGCTCTAAACAGGGTCACGATCCAAGCTGTTTCTCCATCTCCCGTATACAGAATGCTTTTTTAATGGCCCAAGTGTTCCTTCTAAACTTCATGGCTGAACTTTGCATAAGGATTTGTGTGGCTAATGTGCGGTTTTGTCCACAATTATGTATGGAAGAAATGGTGAGCTGTTTCCTCTGCCAAAGTTTTCTTTGCTGAAGAATAGTAGTCCTGCAGCAGTACCATGTTTTTGAAGCCTGAGTAGTTGCATACTACTGCTGAAATGGCCCTCTGCCAAATGATGACTAGATCTTGAGTTTCTTGGTAGGCACCTGAGATAGCCGTGTGCTAGGGGTGAGCAGGGCAGTTCACACATCTCTGGGCTGTTGTTTCAGCTGTTTGTACACCCTGTAATTCATCGCATTGTTTCATGCCTGGAAATGTTTCCTTTGTGACTGTAAAGGCTGAAGAATTTATACAGCTTATATGAAAGCTTTATTCTCTACATGCTGGTTAGACCTGAGAAATGTATACTGAACTGCTTAGCACTAACTAGTTCATCCTTGGGCTTAAGCAAATACCAAGCATTTGCTGTGCATTTGAAATACCAACTGGAGTGGCTTCAGCCAAGAGTTAATCATGCTCTCCTCTGTGAAGGAGCAATCCAAAAAGGAACAATGTCCTAGGAAGGGTACACCTTAGAGCAGTGCAAACCCTCTGAGTCCAGTCCTCTGATTCACTGGTCAAAGGTTTTATTCTCATCCAAGTGAAATTATTAGAGCCAGTCTTTATAAGACTGTGAATAAGTCACTGGTTTGAGAGCCACCTCACTGGAAAAGGAGTGTTTCTGAGCATGTTGTGGCACCAGCTGGTTCAGGTGGAAGCCAGCCTGAATCAATGGTATTAATTCTCTCAGGGCAGAGGAGCATTGGAGACCTCACCCTTCTACAGGATGTGAAAGGACAAGGGCTCAAATGCGTAGCAGATGCTGAGTCTCATCACTCAGCACACTACTGGAAAGCTCTTGAATGCTGCAATGGAGCCAAATGCATCCCTAATCATAGGGGAAAGCTGGCTTTTCATGAGCTTAAATGAGGGTTCAGTGCAGCCAGCTGCTGCCTGGTGAAGTGCATTTGAATCCAAGTGGTAACCACTGGTCGCAGATTTGGGTGATTTATCCGAGTGGGCTTGTTTCCTGCTTTGCAGCAGGAGTAAGGAACTGAGCCCTTTCTCCCATGTGGGGTGCCATGGGTCTGACAGCATGGAGAACCCCACCAGGCTGGCTGGCAGTAGTAGCAGGGCATGTGGGTGCAGTATCTGCGGATGAAGGTGCATCCACTGAGGCCACTGGAGGTGCCAGAAGCAAAGCATGGGGCTCATGCTTGGGTGGTGGTTGACTTTCTCATTGTCAGTGGCTTTTTTGTTCTCCAGGTGTTTCTGTGACCTCAAGTAACACAGGTGTGCCTGATATCAGTGGCTCAGTCTATAACAAGACTCAGGTGAGCAACACTGGACCCTCCTCCTTCATGGCCTGAGGCCAGGCCAATGGCTAGTCAATCTCAGGGTCAGCAGGCTGTGGCATTTCTCACACTGGCTCAGTTTGCTGTTGGAGTGGAGTCTTGCCCTCTGTCCCACTTTTTCTGCTATGTCAGCTCCTGATGGCAGCTGCTGGCTTAGGCGCAGCACTCTACGCTGCTGCCCACACTGCCCCACACAAGCTGTGTCCTGGGCACAAATGATGGCACTGATGTTTTTAGTCAAAATGGCTCCAAAGCAGGTGGGTTGAGAGGCCATTTGCTCTTCACCAGAGAGACCAGTCAGTAGTACCCACTCCTAACGCCTGAGGGTCCCTGTCCCACGCTCTCCTGTGGCAGTTGCTCAGCGTACAACTTCCAGAGAAGAAGAAAGTACTTTGACAAGCCATGGTGTGCAGTGGGCTGATGTCCAGCTCCTGTTTGATCCTCCTCGCCCCCTGAGCTGGGGGAATTAGTGTCTGGCTGTGATCCATACTTACAGGTAGGAAGCTGTTTGTCAGCTACATGCTTAGCATTAGGGGTCAAGCTTTGGCCATGGACAGGAAAATCTTATTGCAAGTTCTTGCATTTTTGTTGGGCTGCCCTAGGTAGGTTGAGCAATTCCCGGCTGAGCCCCTGCAATATGTGACAGACTGATTTCGGGTAGCTGCTGCCATCCTGTGTCCCACTGAATAAAAAGAGTTCAGGGAAGAAAGGAACATAGTAGCTGTGGAAATAAAATAAAATGTCAGAGCATTAGTGCAGAAATATGGGTGAGAACAGGAGCTGAAACTCATCTGCTGAAGTGCTTGCAGATGTGACTTGGCTTGCTTATGGGGTTGGTGAAAGGTTCAGGTGATGTGTGTTTGGGCCACTCTTGTTCTTGTCTGGTCACTGTGGGGCTGCTCACACCAGTCCCTGATGCTGTCCCCCTCGCCTCTCATGCAGACGTTTGACAAGCAGGGATTCCATGCTGGCACACCGCCTCCTTTCAGCCTGCCCTCTGCTCTTGGATCGACTGGGCCCCTGAACCCTGGTGCTGCCCCAGGTTATGCTCCAGCCCCGTTTCTCCATATCCTGCCTGCGCATCAGCAGCCTCATTCCCAGATGCTGCATCACCATCTCCAGCAGGATGGGCAGGTGAGTTGGCCCCTTCTGCCTCTCCAGTGTAGCTGAGGGCAGATTGCTCCCATTTGCATCCCAAGCGGGTTCTTGGGGGTTTTTGCTTCCTTATGGTTTTTGCTTTGCTCATTGGGAAAGGGCCTTGACAAGGATTGCAGACTGACAGACTCAATGCCATTGACCAGCTTAGGGAGGGAACCGTAGGAAGTTCAGGAAGGGGAAGTGCAAAGTCCTGCCCCTGGGGAGGAACAACCCAATGCACCAATATATGCTGGGGGCCAAAGCAGCTTGGACCAAAAGGCGCTGGGGGTCCTGGTGGATACCAAGCTGACCATGAGCCAACTATGTGCCCTTGCTGCAAAGAAGGCCAATGTTATCCATGGCTGCATTAGGCACAGTATTACCAGCAGGTCAAGGGAGCTGATCCTTCTCCCCTGCTTAGCATTGGTGAGGCCACAGCTCAAGTCTTGTGTCCAGTTCTGGGCTCCCCAGTACAAGAGAGATATATGGATGTACTGGAGAGTCTCCCAACAAAGGACCACAAGGATGATGAAGGGACTGGATCATCTCTGCTATGAGGAAAGGCTGAGAAAGCTGGGACAGTTCAGCTCGGAGAAGAGAAGACTGAGGGGGGATCTCATGCAAAGAGGATGGAGCCAGGCTCTTTCCAGTGGTGCCCAGTGACAGGACCAGAGGCAATGGGTACAGACTGAAACACAGGAGGTTCCCTCCAAACATCAGGAAGCGCTTTTCTACTGGGATGGTGACCAGGCACAGGTTATCCGGAGATGTTGTGGAGTGTCCATCCTTGGAGCTGTCTGGACAGGGTTCTAGGCAACTGGCTCTAGGTCACCTTGCTTGAGCAGAGGGGTTGGACAAGATACCTCGAGAGGCTGCTGTCAGCCTGTGATTCTGGGAAGTGGCCATCCTGATGTGGGGTGTGGAGAGATGGGCTGTGAGGTATGAAGGCAGGTGCTGCTGTCCCCCGACTGCGGCAGGAGAGCAGGACATGACCACTTGTACTGTACCTTTGGGGGGGAAATCAAGGATCCCCTTGCAGGTTGCTTGTTGGCTCAAATTTCTGATTTGGTTTCACCAGCCCATGCATTTCCCTTCCTCGTTATAAATGTTCCCTGAAAAAACAATGTTCTGCCTTAAAGTCCAGCAATAGGAAATGTCTTCTCTCTCCGAATGGGTGACATCTTTGGCTGGTGCACCGCCTCTGTTCACCCTGAGAGAGCTCCTTTGCTGTCCTCAGTTCTGCTCCTCTCCCTCCTTGCGCTTGAACCTGTCTTGGGTGGGGGGCGGTGGGATGGTGTGTCCCCACGCTCTTGCTTGGTGTCTTTGTGGCTGTTCATCCTGCATTGTGAGACACGGAGATGTTGCAGAGCAAAACCAGATCCATTCAGGGGGAGCATCACTGTGTTGGTGGGCGTCAGGGCTGTCCCTGGGGGCAGCAGGTCTGGTGACGTGGGCTCATCTTCCTGGGAGTGCTGATGCCCATGTCTCCTTCCTTTCCGATTTCTAGGGTGGATCTGGCCAACGCAACCAACCCAGCACCATGCAGCAAAAGTCTCAGGCTACCAAAACCGCCTATGGCACTTCTCCATACTGGACAAACTAAATCTGAAAGCGGGGAGGGGGGAGAAAATGAAAGGAGAGGAGGAGAAAAAAAAAAAATTAACCCAAAAGAAAAGAGAAAAAGAAAAAAAGACAAAGCCCATTCCTGGAATTATTAGGAGAAGAAGTAACTGCTCAGCCAAACGTCTGTGCGGGGAGAACTGCAGCCAGCCAGCCATCCTCTGTGTGACTCTCCCGCTTCCTCTTTGAGTTGCTGTTGTATGTAATATATTTATGTATGTATTTGTAAATGTAATAGAGCCTAAACGTGGTTTTCTGCATCTTGCAGCCTGTTTTATTTTCTTTGTAGGAAAACTAATTATTCATTTCCCATTTGCACCAGGGCATCCTTCTTTTTTGTTTTTTAAGCTCTATGGGTTTATAACTCTGTCAAAGACAAACTGCAGCATTTTAAATTTTTTTGGAGCTGGAGCCCATTTATTTAATGCAGTTCTAAATTCAGGCAAATAAGGAGGCCTGACCCCCCCCTCCAAAAAAAAATCAAGATGTATTCTGTTGGTTTGATTTCTGCCCCAGCCCTGAATATAGCTGTTACTTTTAAAGAGGGAAGAAAAAAAATGTTTTGTGGGCCTTCCCCTTTCATCTCCCCCCTCCCTGTTGCTGTGGAAGATGAACTCTCGTGGGCAGTTTGGTCACTGTGGGCTTGACCTGCAGCCCCACCTTTTTGGGTTTAAATTTTTGAATAATATTAAAAATAAAAAAGACAGGGTTTTCTTTTAGGTTGGAGGGGGGG
>VZTV01012237.1:648-11816 GCA_013400875.1 Anhinga rufa | reverse complement strand
AAGATTTACAGTATAACCCTGTCTTGCTGTTTTCAAAGAGAAAGGTAAAAAGAAGGGAAAAGAAACAATTATCAATGTAAACAGAAAATTCTGCTATCCTAGAAAAAAGAAACTGTAGTCTTTGGAATATGGAACCATCTAAAATGGTTCATATATTTTAATCAGAAGGAGAGAGTTCATTCTACATGCTTAGCATATATTGGCAAGTTGTGCAAGTATAATGTTCTGCCTTTAAATGAGCCTCAAACACTATCACATAAGTCAGACTAAACTACATTTAATCAGATGCCTGATGAATTATGAATGGGTCTACCAAGCGATTGGGCCATTAAGCATTAGATGAGACATAACTGCCCCAGATGTTTCACCTAGGGTAAACTCAAGTATTGGTATTCCAACTTTCTAAAAGTTAGAAGACACAACCTAAATTTGTTGATAGCTCAAGAGACTCCAGGACTGGAAATTTGCTTGCATAAAGTTAAGACAGGAATTGCAGGCTTGTAACATGTACAGAAGCCATATATGAAAAAATACAGCTTTTTTATCATCTTTGACAGAAATAACAACCATAATCTGAATAACTGAATTCCAATGAAAAAAGAGGAGCAGGTACCCACCTGAGCTAGAAGCTGCCTTTCTGAGGAAATGGTGCACAGCTTTGACTTAGGCCTTATTTCCATATAAAATCATGAAAAATGGCATCCATTCTGAGCCAGGGATCCTAAGACAAGACAGTAAAGCAGCACAGGGATCCTGCCAGGCACTATTAAAAGATTAGTAAAATAACTCTGTCATTAAAATCATATGAATTTCGCTATCAAAAGAGTTGGCAGCATTGTGGATTTTCAAAGTCAGGGTAAAATGACTGACTGACATGGAAAATTCTGACCTACCACTGTTGCGAACAATGACTGCAATGTGGAGAAACTGATCTCACTGACCCAGTGTCAGGGCATCATTTCATCAAAGTGTACTGTAAGCAGTCCAGAATTTAAGCTATATTTCTGTCATTCCTCTCATGGCCCACAAAGGACTATTAGCTTTTTATAGCAAGGAGCTGCTGGCAGCGTTTCTGCTGCACCCAGTTTCTCAATCTACGTTGCTAGAGGGAAGACAGCCCTGCCTAAGAGCTAAGTACACTAAGGCAGTATGGCAGAGTTCCTTCTTATTATGGTCCTATTTGTAAGATTCAGAGATGTAAATACCAAATATCCAGATGCTGCAGGACTGCCTGAATTCAAGGCTGTGGAGTTGGAAAAACAGGTAGGAACCCTAGCAATTGACTGGAGAGAAGCTATCCCTTACACTTTATGAATACTTTATGCTAGTGGTGGGTATTTTCCCTGGAGGAGGAACTTACTGGAGGCTTCTCTTATGTATCACGTCACTACAACTGTCCTGGTCACTACAACATGTCCACATGCCTTGGTAGAAAGCATCACATCCTCCCCTTCACTTCCCTTCACTCTCGTTGTCTCTCATCATGAGTTCACTTGTTAGCCCACAGTGACTTGTTTCCTTTCCCACACAGAGGTCTACAACAGCATGCTCCCCTTTCCAAACACCTGCAGGTGCAGTGTTTGTAAAAGCTCTTCACAGTTTCACTCAGCATGGTCAGGTCTGCTCTGACCCTTCTGATTCTCAGGACAGCTCCCTCCAGCTGAACCTTCTCATCATGCATCAGCTGGAGGAAACTTTTCATGCCAGTGGTGTCTCAGTCAGCAGGGGCTGCTGACGATTCTCAGCTCATTGCTATGCTGAAGTCAAGAGTAACAAACGACTTCTCTTGAGGAGCTATGCCTCTAGCCAGGTAGCAGCCTACAAGGACATGGATGCTCCATTTTTTGTGTCAGGAGCTCTGTGTGGTGCAGGAACACCTGCAGCAACACAAGCCTACATGAAATTCTCCTGCTTTAGGAAGAGAATCAACAACCTGGTCTACTGAGCTCTGAGGACTTTCCATAGGAAACATGCTCTTTGGTGTTGCCTACTGGAGTTGAGGTTTTAGGGCTTTGTGATCTTTCAGTTATCAAAACCAGTGGTGTCTATTATAACTGAAGTGTTCAGCTGAAAACTGTATCACAAAAAGAAAAACGCCCAAGTATCAGATAAAGGCTCAATAAAATGTTCTATGAATTTCTACATCATACATACATGAAACAAATGTGTTTGAATCATCAGGGCTCAGAACAGGGCTGTAGCCTTCTCCCCCCAGGGTACCACTGAACTAGATAGCTTATTTGTGCCCTGTCTGCGTTTTGTCCTTTCTAAGAACACCAAAGTGCTGTAGGGAGTCATTCAGCTGCCAATAATTGCTTGGACTTCCAAAGGTGGGCAAGTGTAATTTTCTGCTCATACTTACGTTTCTGAAGCGGATTGTTGTCCTCTGCACATGGAGGACTCTGCAGTCCTTTGTGGAGTGCCAGGCTGCTCTGGGATGGGTGTACTTCACCATGAAATGAGGATAAATACAAAACACATCCTGCTCTTTCTAAGAATCAAGATCAAATTATTGCAGTGGTCAGACACCTCTCTCCCACCTCTTTCCATAACTCTTATTCCAATGCTAACATTCTTTCACTCTTGGGCAGAGATCTCATTTCTGCCCTGGACACCCACCCATACTGCACTGTCATAAGTAAAGTACTAATACTTTATTGATGGTACTTACACATCTTCCCACTCTGGGCCATCTCCTGAGAGATTCCTAGGGCCTATCTAAGTAGTGACACATACTGCTAGTTCAGCAAATTTGTGGCTTTGCTAGTGAAGTACTGTCCAAAATTATTTATGTGCTGAGGAAGGCGTGAATTGCTCTGTTGTATTTCCTGTCCAGTCACAAAGAGCAAACTAGCCCTGTACATCTTGGATCACAGGTGTGAGCTGCTATATCCATTCTCCTAAACCTAATGTCTATTCACACTTTGAAATAGTGAGTTATCAGCAATTCTGTTGCTTTGAACAAAAGAGCCAGTGTGCTACCGCTGCTCTGCCACCATTTCATAAAAGACTGTCACAATCAGGCAAATGAAGCCTGATCTCTTCCTCAAGAGCCATCTGATACTGCAAAATAAATGCTGAGACCACAAAGGACCATCAGAGTTTTCAGGAATTTCTTTTGACTCAGGCTTCCTGTAACAGTCTTCTCAATTCAGTGTCCTTCCTTCTCTCTTCACCTTGCCAGAAAAGTCACTCAGAGGATGAATGTTCAAGATATTATAAGAACATAGGCACCAAAAATGGAATTTGGATGAGACTGAGTGCTGACACTGAATAATTGATCTCCAGAAGGGCTCTGCTCAACTTTGCATTCCCTCATGGGAGGCCTGTACATTTGATTGACATTGACCGCTTCAGGTCTGCCTCTGTGCATCCTCCACAGACTCCACAGTCCACAGACCTGGAAAGCTTGGCCCTGGATGAGTCAGAAAGTTGCCATACTGCTGCCCAGACTACCCTTCACAGGGGCTTAATCCAATACATACTTTCAGAGTTCACCTGATTTGCACACAGTTGGGTTCAGTATAGCGAAGAGTTACTTCTGGGTTCTTTTAAGAAGAAGTGGTAGAAGATGGTAACACCTGTAGGTGTGAAAAGCCCAGTGCTTAGAATGCTGACTCAGCACAGGCAAAAGCAGAGTTTGCCAGTCCAAGCAGACAGAGACTCACCCTCCCACCTCCAAGAAGTGTTCCTAAACTTTGCAGCAATGAAGGTGGGGAAAGCATTTCCCAAACTCATCTGCTTAAGCTCTGCCACCAGTCAGCAAGGAATGCAAAACCCATTGTGCCATGCTCTGGCAAGACAAACTCCCTGAGCTCTACTCATTTATCTGTTTTCACTTCAAACTGGCTCCTTGGATTGCAGGTAGAAACTTTTACTCATGGACAAAGACAACGGGAGTCTTCATTTTAGCAACTAAACAAATTCTTAGCACACACAGAAAGGGCTGGTACCTTCATTCCTTACCTTTTATTGTATTGTATGTTTGTATGTTTCTTTCTGCCAGTAACACACTGGAAAGAGAAGACAGTCGTAATCAGATCATTGGCTAAAACAACTGATCAATAGCAACTGCATATGCTGCAAAGAGCCTTTAATGGCTCTTAATCCCCATTAGGCTGAGCTGGAGGAAGTTGAAGGGGAAACTGCATCACATTTCAGCCATTTATAGCAGCATCCTGGTACTTGAGCAGCTTTCAGGGAATGGCAGCATTTGTTCTGAGGTGCTCTGGGACAACCATCAATAGGATAGGAAACTATTGCATCATTATTATCCAGGAAATGCTTTGGGGATCCTCCAGGGAATTGTCTCCAAGGCTTATAATTTTTTAACAAGAGTCTACGTTGGGTCAACCAGCAAAGCAAGAGCATGTGAAGTTTTTCTGTCACTGGTAATTAAACATGTTTTGGTATATATTTGACACAATTTATAAACTCAAAAAGGCCAGTTTCAACAACGTATGCCACCATGCTGTCTTTAGAAACATCTCCTTTCAAACAAATATTATTCATCTTCCTGACATGTTTTAATGAAACCACATAATGACAAAAGTTTCAACATATGCTTGGTTTCCTTCTGCACTAAACCAAACAAAAAATCCACACCAAGCTTTACAGTACACCTATGGGTGGCTTGAGAACATGTACTTGTGTCTCACATGTCACTCCTCTGGGCTGAAACAATTCTACACGCAGATCTTTTCAGCCTACATATTTTGTTTTGCAAAGATAAAGGACCAAAATTAAGAATAAGGACCTAAAATCTGTACCACCCAGTCCATAGATACTAGGTGTTATCACAGGATTCAACACAAAGTCTTAATGAATCCATTATTAAGTTTACCTGGTGATGCATCTTGCTTTTGCACAGTGCTGACTTTGAGAAATATAAAGCCTTTGAAAACCAAATTAAGATGCAAGTTGTTTAACCTTAACAGTGTGCTGTGGGCAATAGCCCCTGGGAATGATCAATTTTTATTCCAGTTGCATTCAATATGGTAAGTGGGGGGAGCTAGATAAGCTTGGCAGGGCTGGGACTGAGATATAAGGTTAAAGAAACTCTGCTCCACAGGCCAGGGGTCTGTGCATCTCTTCCCTGTGTGCTACTTGGTATGTATTGAAAGAAATTCAGCAAAGCCTATTTCACCGATGAGATCTAGAGCTGTACTAACTGCTGTTTCTCCTTACCAAGAGAATGTTAGCAGCAATTGGACTCTGAGAATATCTATGGGTCTTTTGATGGATGGGGGGAAGTCTAGTGTTAAATGACCTCTTTTGTGAAATGGTACCTCTGCTGCAGGTATGTTGGGTATTGCTTAAAACTGGAAGTATGGAAATGGCAGCCAATTTGCTGGTTCTCAGAGGTCTGAGTTTTGCTCAGAAAAGTGCAGGAAACAAAGAGGCAGCTCTGAATCAACACAACTCAGCTGGCACTACAGGCAGGAAAACACAGCTCATCAAGCTTACCTTAACTATCATCTAGCCTCAAGAGGCCTCGCCACTTTCTTGTGAATTAATTTTGCAGCTGGAAGGATATTTCCCCTTTGCAATTCCAACCAACTCAGCGATATAATCAGACAAGTATCAACTTCAAGAGGAACATACCCAGGATTTTTAAAGAATCTGTACTTCTTGTTTCTTTAAGAGTTTATAGAAAAGAGCTTAAAACCAGAAAGGATAGGCAGTCCTCTGCTTACTTGTAGGCACAGAGATGTTAATTCAGTCTTTAATATCAAGGGATTAGTATGGTGTCCTGGTGAACTCTGGCCATCATGTCACTTTTTTCAGAGCAATTATACAAAGCAGTTGCTTTTAAAAAAAGGGACTCCAGAAAGCCATCATTCTAGACCAGCTTGTGGGAAGCTATGCCGTTTTCTCCTGCACTTTCCATTGAAGGCTCCTATCAAAGCCTTATGAAATAAAGGAAAATACTTTTCAGTGGGAACTGGCTATAACCCAGATGAGAGGCATCTCCTTTAACAAGTAGACTGGGTTTCTTTGCCTTCACCCTGCAAAATCAGAGATTCAGAAACAGAGGATCTCAGTGCTCCTAATGCTTATGCTGGCAGTTTTATCAATAAGACTAAATATAAATTTTGTTGAACTGAGCCTTATTCCTAATGCTTTTGTGTGTCATTTAAGCCTCTGAGGGTTAAATAACAGTTGCAGTAATATGAAGAGATTACAGAAAAGCACCAGTCACTGGAACCAATGAGGTTATCCCACAGTGCCGTTTTGGAGTTTGCTTCATAGCTGCCTCATGAAGTCCTCTGCCTTCCTAAAATAATAGATGATTAGTATTCAAGACACACGCTTTCTACTGGCAAATGGGAATAAAGCATAGCAGCATTCTTGAAGAATGCTGATTTTTAGTGTTTTTCTATTTTGAATCTTCAAAATGACATCTGCTTTGTGTGAGACTTAGAAATCTGGAAGGAGGTTTGCTGAAGAGAATGAAATCGTATCTCTGATCCTTCTGTGTTCTATCCCCTTCAAAATAAATACTTTGCCTTCCTGCAAAAATCAGTACAATGCCAACTCACTTTCCGACAGTTTTATATAACATCCTGCTTTGTGGAAATATTTTGAAAAGTTTATTTCCATGTTGTATTTCTATTAGGCTAATCAAAACAGTTAAACATTTTAATAAACATGACAATAAAAACACATATCTGTCAGAAAACACCAGTGATCCACAGTATTATCTGCAGTTCTATATACCAGGAGTTGAAGCTAGCTGACAGAGTAATTCTCTAAAGATAAAACGAATTTCCCTTTTTAGATAAATTGCATATTCCCAGTTGTTTGAGCTCCTCTGGTACTTACATATAAGGGAAAAAAACCCCACCCATGTTTCTTCCTTATCAGTCTGTAGAAGGGCTTTATTTGTTTAAATGACATCCTTTAGGGTGTGTGTGTATAGATGAGATGACTGAGGTCTGTAACAGTGTAAGGATGTATGAAGACACAAACTTCAGTCTTCTGGGCTCAGCTTGAGCTCCTGAGGGTAAGATGTGGCTCTCCAAGCTGGGCTGCAGGGATGCCTGGGTCTCTTGCGAAGGCTGAGACCAGGGAAATGGGCTACCTGCCCACAGGTCATGGGCACTGGTGAGGGCCTGCTTGGCATCAGAGATGAGGAAAGAGGTCCCCTGGATCTTATCTGAATCCCCATGAAGACAAAGCCCCAACCCTACCTCCATGGTATGGCCAGAGCTGGTGGTGCACAGCACCACACAGCAGCCCAGGGAAAAGCGCCAGGGGCAGCAATGAGGCACAGAGACCCCTTCACTGGCCTGATCTGCTGCCCAGGGAGTTTTGCTACTTACTGGGGGCTTGGATCTGGGACACTGTGGAGGCGCTGCTGAGGCTCATCTGTCTGTCATGCTAGAAGCCCTGCTGCTTTTCTACATGGGCACATATGGCACAGCCAGGGAAGGTCTGGATCATATCAAGAGGCTCTGGGGTGAAAGCCAAGGATATTGGGGTCCATTGGTGTCTCCTTGATCCCGCTGGTGAAGGAGAAGGGCTCAGGGAGGAGTGGATGTATTCTACAGTTCTGTGCATCAACAAATGTTTGCACAACTGGTTGTGAAAATAGGGATTTGGCTTTTAGGACCCTCTTCTCCCTCTTAGGGATCTTCTTTGAAGATTGAGAACTGCCACAAAAAGATAGGATCCACTTGATCAAATAGGGCATCTTTGCCAACAGGCTGGCCAACGTGGTGAGGAGAGCTTTAAACTGGGAGTGATGGGGGTTACGATGACGACCTCCCCCTGAAGAGATAAACTGGTTTGGTAAGGAAAGAGTGCAGAATGATGTAGAAAAGAGACACTTTTAATCATCAAAACAGGGCAGAAGGGGTCCACCCCAAGTATGTGCACACAGATAAGGAAGTAACTACAGGACAGCAATATGGAGGAAGCTCTCATACCTTTTTTGGGAAATCAATATGACTGAGTGCCTTTCTGAAGTGCCCGTACACTGACACATGCAGTATGGGAAGCAAACAGGAAGAATTAGAGGTCTGTGTGCAGGTGCAGGACTATAAGCGCTATATAGATCTCATTGGGATCATGGAGATGTGGTGGGAGAGCTTGCATGACTGGAACAATGTAGTGACTGGATACAGGCTCTTTGGGAAGGACATGCCAGGATGGTGAGGAGTGGAGTTGCTCTGTACATGAGAGAGGAACTGGGATGCATGAAACCCTTGGGACGGGTGAGGAGCTAGCTGAGAGCTTATGGATCTGGATTAGTGGGCAAAACAACATGGATAATGTTCTCATGGCTGTTTGCTCCACAGAACCATGATCAGGAAGAAGTAGTAGATGGGGCTTTCTTCAGAAAAGTGGAAGCTTCACATTTGGAGGCCCTAGGCCTCATGGGCAACTAACCAACTCAGTATCTGCTAGAGGGACAACACAGCAGGGCATAAGCAATCCAAGAGGTTTCTGGAGTGCATTGATGATAACTTCTTGACACAGGTGATCAAGAAGCCAGTGATGGGGTGTGCTCTGCTGGACTTCATACTTACAAAAAGGGAAGAACTAGATGGGGATGTGAAGGTCAGGGACAGCCCTGGTTGCAGTGACTGCCCTGGTTGCAGTGACCATGGGATGGTGGACCTCAGGATACTGTGAGAACAACCCCAGGCACCGGAACACACTGGGGGCCAACCCTCGGGAAAGTAGGTCTCCAAAGAAAGACCTTGGGATCCAGGTGGACAACAAGCTGACCATGAGCCCTAAGACACTCATGCAGCAAAAGCAGTCAACAGCATACTAGGCTGCAATAGGCAGAGAGTTTCTAGCCAGGAGAGGGAGGTAATCCTTCTCTTCTGCTCAGCGCTGGTGTGGCACATCTGGCACGCTGGGTCCAGTTCTGGGCTCCCCAGTGCAAAAGAGACATGGACATACTGAACAGACTCCAGAGAAGGGCCACAAAAATGAATAAGGGACTGCAGCATCTGACATACAAGGAGACCCTGAAGAAGTGAAGGCTCAGAGAGGGAATCCTAGCAACATGTAAATGCCTGGTGGGAGGAGTGAAGAAGGCAGACTCTTCTCAGTGGTACCCAGTGAAAAGATAAGAGGGAACAAGCACAAATTTTAAAAAAAACAAAGCAAACAAAAGAAAAACCCACACTTTTTTTTTTTTACTACAAGAGTGGTTAAACAGTAGCACAGGTTGGCCAGACAAGTTGTGGAGTCTCCATCCCTGGAGATATGCAAAACGAATCTGGACAATGTCCTAAGCAACCTGGTCTAGCTGACCATGCTTTGAGCAGGGGGGCTGGACTAGAAAGTCTCCAGAGGTGCCTTCTAGCCTCACTGATAATGTGATTCTGCGATTCATTAGTGAGAGGGTCAGTAATCATTTTTTGTCTTCTGGGAGGAATTGTCACAGGAACTGGAGATGTACTATAGTCACACCTAAACAGACAGACCCAGGAGCTCTTCCAGGATCCTAGTTCTGGGTGCACACCCTGGCAATGGCTTGGATCAGGGAATGCTCCTGCACCTCTGCCTTGATTTCTGCTGAAAGGGAGCCACACTGCAGCACAGCCAGGGCTCTGTGAAGAAACTTCTTCCTTGTGCACTAAGGATCTTATTTGCCTAAATCAGGAAGCTTTTTAGGGGATCTTGGTTTTCTTCCTCAGTCCAGTACAATTTCCTCAAAAGTCCCAGCTGGAGGGGCAGAAAGAGAAAATTCCCATGCAGCTCTGGTTCATCCCACAGAGGAATTGACAAGGCTGAGAGTCTAAGATGAGTCCAACACAGACAGAAGAGCACCAGACTGAAGTACATACAGCAACCAGAAAGCTGACAAGCTGTTGCATTTTGTAGCAGATGCAGCTCTAACAGGGTATGTGGCTTCATTCCTAGATATAATGAGTTGCAAATGCACACTGGGAATGCTGTTTTTGTTCAAAAAGTGTCTCCTCAGTTAATATACAATATGTGCACTGGATGAATGTGTGCTTCTATTCCCATAATGCAGCGAGAGATCACAGAGAGGAGCTGTCACACATTACTGGACTGATACTGATTATGTTGGCTGTTCGTATCATTGCTGGCTCTTCCTTGTCTGAACAATACAGTTAAAAAGCTAATGCTCAGAGACCAGATTAGAGGATGGCTCTTCTACCTCAAGAAGTACAGTTCCAGGCTGTGTTTAAGGGGAGGGATATGTTCTGCCTGAGGTTCAAGGTAGTGGGATGTACTCACAATGTCTGTGCCAAAGCCTGGAGGTAAAGGCATGTATGCACCAAAATGCAGATGAACTGTTGAACAGATCAGATACATCTCTTCTGTGTATGCAAGCAAGGAAGCAGAAAGAAGAGGGGATAGGGACCACAAGTATTGGGAGCTCCAGAATGGACTATACATCATTGAAAGGGTATATAAGCAGAAAGAGTCTTCCTTCAGGGCAACTCAAAGGCAAGAATTGACGAACAGGTACCAGACAGCTAACTGGATACGGCAAATTCACTAAGCCAATAAAAAGATGATATCAGGGCAAATAAACAGCCCACTGAGGCAGATATCCAAGCATGTATGTAATTCTTCTGTCAACTTCATTTTACAGCATTAACATATGAATGACAAGTCTCACAAGCATCAAAGACAGTATGTTAAAAGTAAATTAATTTTCTAAAATGGAATACAATTAAATATGAAGGAAGAATTGCTATCAGAAACAATGTTGATGAGAAGATTGTCTGAGACATTATGTATGTACACACTGGAATTAGTATCAAAGAGGTATGAAAATATCAGAATGGAAAATTATGGAACTTTACTTCTTTTTTTCCTTCAGTTTGAGGATTGAAAAAGCTCACATGCTGAGTGGCAATGCCCACTACACTGCAAGCATGTCCACAGCTGCAGTCTCCATCTTAATGAATAGGAAAATTATTTGAGGCACTGGCAGTAAAGGGAGACAAGAGTGTGATCGCAAACTTGTTTTCAGTGTTGCCATTAGTGTTCAGATATTGAATTTTTTATTAGCTTTTGTAAGCTGATAATGACAGAATTAGGCTTGCAGTCTTTGACATAAGCTGCCATACTTCTGCTGCCACAACAAATTGCAGAATCATGTGCCTGTTCAAGGTGCTGGAAGGATCAAAGTGGGTGCAACTTTCTTGTCAGAAACAACTTTTAAAATC
>VZTV01012234.1:7209-37775 GCA_013400875.1 Anhinga rufa | reverse complement strand
TCCAGCTGTGAGCAGGAGGTTGGGCTAGACACCCTGAGGTCCCTTCCAACTTTGACGACCCTCTGAGTCTATGATAACTTCAGCAGAGACATTTCAGACAGAGTAGTTTGGGAGATGGAAGGGCTAAAAGGCAGAGAAAAAAGCTGTAGTTGCTGAAATACAGGACAATCTGAACACAGGCTAAAATATTTCAGCAGTCAAGATGGATTTTTGGAAAAGAAACAAAAAGATTTTGAAGACTGCAAAGGATGGAGAAGAATGTCAGACTAGTCAGAAGTATAATCTGTGAATCTATTATTTTTAGAGTAAAGAATAAAGTGTTAGGTGACAAGAGGGCAATGTCATACCTGTGTTTTCCCTTTGCTTCTACCTTTTGAATAACCATGGAGGGATAGATTCCTCAGAATGTAATTCAGTGCTTTCTTGTGCCCCTTTCTACTCTACACAAATAATTTGGGTTTATATTTGGTTTTGAAACAAGTTAGCATACTTTGCACATAGATTTTAATGGGAATAGCTTATGCACATGAAACCTTTTTTTGTTGTTATCCTTATTAGAGTCAAGGGCACATATACTATAATAATGCATATGTAAGAGAAGCTGCAAGATGTACAAGAATATGAAGGTGAAATGTTTTGATGGGTTGTAACCAAAGTTTGGACAATATTTGCTTAACACAAGCCAGAGTTGCTAGAGGTGTTGCCCCAGTACTGTAAATTATTGTCCATTTTGCACTGGTGCCACTTTCTGATTTCTTTATTGATGTCTGCCCTTGACTCCTCATCAAGTCTCTCTGCTCCACAGGGAACATATGTAGATCAAGGTTCTNGTTCTGGCATAAGTAAAATCTTGGCGTTCCTGAGGGCAAAGGGAACTTTGGTATGACTCTCTGCTGAGGCCAGGATTTTAACAAATTGTGGTATATTAGATATTTAGGGACAAAGTATGGCTCACACATATCACTAAATGGTAGCAGCTCTAGAAAATAAAATTGCTATGATACTTTGTTTTGCATTGCCTACTGTGTATGTTCAGCAGGTTAGTGATGTCCTGGAGTTTCATTCCCTGGAATGGAAACTCAATCATTACATTTGATGCCAAGGCTGTTTTGCAAGAATTTTCATTACAGTTGCTTTGCTAAACAACTAAGAAGTGCAATCAGGAACAAAAGATGGTACTTCCCACTCTTCGCTGCCACCTCCTCAGACTATACTGTGCATCCTGCTTCATCTTAGCCCGTCTTTCATTTGTCTTTCATTCGTTACAAAGAACACATTAGAAAGATTGTGCTCACACAGAGAGCTTGTGAACCTTTAAGGGGACCCATTGACTGGCTTGAATAAAACATCCATAAGTTCAGATGCCAGAGTTTTATGCAGTTGATTTGGTCTTTCCAAGATCCACAATGCCCTGACAATTATTTTGAGACATATTCTTGGAAGAAGACTCACAGTGTCTTACTTGTTAATGCAATACGCAATGACAAATTGTAATTCTAATGATAAAGAACCTATCACCTTCCCCAATAATCTTAAGTTTTGTGTAGTCTTACATGAGCTCAAATATTCTTCCCAAGATAATACGGGTGCCTCCTATAAATGCTAAAAATATTCCCAAACATTCACTGACAAGCTCCTAATAATGTATTAATTATGAGCCAATGGGACCACAGAGAACTATGGAGGGGCATCCCCATCCCTACTTACCAGTCTGTAAGGCTTTATCTATTTTGCTTTGCAGGATGGTGAGATGAAGAGTCTAGTCTAAGTGATGTGCTTTCCCACTGAATTTAAGTCCGTACTCCCAAGCCGTGGTAGGAGTAGTTGCCACTGTGTACTCAGGAACAAGTGATCAGAGACTGAAGATACGGGGCAATATTTGTACAACAGTTGCTAGTCTCTCAACTGCTTAGACAGGAGATGCCCTAAGAAGAACTTGCCACACTAAGACATAGATCCACCATATTGTTGATACCTTTTAATTCAAGATCTTTCCACCAGGTAGGACCTAGAGGCCATCCCCATTTTTGGAGACTCTCCTATGTCAGTTATTTCTAGGGATGCAAGTAACCTAGAAAGGAACATAAAGCCTTCAATACAGTGGAGAAAAACTTTTCCTGGGATTGCCTCCACTTACACTTTAGTGTAGCTGGTTATTATAGAATTTTAGTTACTCTACAGACTCCAAATTTTGCCCAAATGTGAATTGTGCTGACAGTTTGCCGGAAGCCAGATAGTGACAGAAAAAGCAGGACAGAGTACTCTGTTCTTCTAAAACATATAGGGGTGATTTGCCAGAGACACCGAATTTCAGTCCCCCATCTGACAGCCACCTTTGTCTTTAACTTGTGAAGTTGAATAAAGTGGAAATGTTGCCTCCTGGGGTACATAGTCTACATGATTTGCTCAAACACCACTGAAAGCTCCAGGGCCCAGAATTTCTTGTGATGGCTGGACAGTGCACGCAGCCACAACTGCCATTCTGATCCACACCTTACAGCAGGAAACATTTGCTGTTGCAGAATCAAAACCAGCCACAGTTAAAATTTCTGAGAAGACCAAAAGAAATATCTCACAAGAAAGAGGATGCGGGGAATTAAAATGAACTCAGCTGCTTCATTTGGCATGTGATATTCCAAGGGATCAAGAGGAATTATATGAGAAAAATGCACAGAAGACATACTGTGGTTTGCTGTTCATTATCAAATTAGCACATTTATATCATGTTTCAACCTCTTCTCAGGCTTTCCTTGTAATACATGTGATTAGAAGTGAATTAATAATAGCAATAATATGCCAGAGAGTCCACTTTTTACTGACTACTTCAAAAGAAAAATGAAAAAGGCACTTTTACAGTATTTTTAAAGAATACTTCATACAGTGGAGGGAGGTATACTAGAGACACAAAACACAATGCCCATGAAAACACAGTACAAGCACACAATTTCCAGGCCTCCACCTTTAATTGCATCTGAAAGTCATTGTTCCCCAAACAAAAGAAGCCGTGGGGTGAGTGTTTTATGTTTCATTGTGTCTTTATCAACTTCCATCACTCAATATGAAGGAGGCACTAAAGTTAGTGGCGCCAAAGATCTGCTAGTTTCTTACTGGTTTAGCTGCTAAGGTATTCTTTTCCCCAGCTAATTTTAGCCACTCGTGAATATTCCCCTGCCTCACAATATGACGTATTCATGCAGGGATTTTTCTCTGATGACCTCAAATTCTTTAAGCAAATGGTTTATTTTACATCACTGTGCTGGAGAGAAGATGCTCTGCAGAAAGCACAGGGTCAGACTAGTGGGTTGCTCAAAGTCTGAAGTCAGTTGAGCGAGTACCCCTTTTTTAAAAAAAAAACAAAAGTTGAGAGCATAACTTTGTGCATTTTATTTCTATCCTCTGTTGTGCAGAAACACAAGATAAGTGCATAGTACCACATTTGAAAAAAAAAACAACAAACTATCCTCATCGCTAAAAAAGGACATTGTGAGTTGTTTTTTTGTTTTACCAAAATTAGTCAGATGAAAAGTTTTATAGAAGGTAGGCTAGCAAACCAAGGGAAAGCAATACTTATCGCCTTAGTGCTGTTGTTTGAAAAGTACTGGGGACTATAGGGAATAGTGCTTCTTCCCATAAATGAGAAACCAGAAGGTACCAGACAGAACAAAGTTATGTATGAATGAATTTAAGCATAGTATGTGTGATTTGATTTCCACCATGGCTTCAATTGAAGGAATATATTAATTTTCCTCCTCTTTTCAAGTTCTTTCCTCAAGCCTCATTTTTTAACACACAGAAAGAGAGAAAGAAGGCTTGTGCCTTCTCCACACAAATGTGGATACAGATCTTGGAAAGGGAGGTGAGAAAAAGAGCTACAGAGATACCCTTAAACCTAGGTATGCGTTTGAGAGAAAGATTAGTAAATCTGTGGGTTTAGCAGAGCTCAGTGATGAAGGGAAGCATTAGGATTTATGATAAACATGAAGTGCACACAAAACAACCACAGTTAAGTCCCATCTGTCCCCTACAGACACACAGATGATACATTTTTCTTTCAAGTAGGCTGGCGACACTGCCCAGTATTGCCCCCCTGCCCCAATACCTCCCCCTTGGCTTTCAGCATCATTCCCCATGGGAAGTCTGCGGGGAGATCTAATCAGGAGCAACAGACAGGGACTTCAGATATTCTGTGGGCAGCGTGCAGCAATAAGGATTACCTTCCTTCCTTGTGTCACAGAAATAAGACATTATAACTGTTAATGAGTAAGCCAGCTGATAGACCCATCTTTTTTGCTTTGAGTTCCTCTATTTGTTTTCTGGCTAAAAACCACCTAGCAATTCTAGGATATCACCGTGGAGCATAAATAGATGACGTTGCTAGTGTTATCCCTTGACTGTCTAGGAAAGTTCAATCAGAAAAAAAAAGGTGCCTGGACAGGCAAATTGGACCTTCGAAACATCTAATTAAGGCCACGTTTGCATACTGATTTCAAGGTTGACTACTTCTGCCCATTCACTCAATATGGACCATATGTAAGCAACAGCAGGATATTAATCACAATGAAAGAGCACGTTCTCCCCCTACTTAGACTTGCTGTACTTGTTCTTTTTCTGAAATGCTTTATATTGAGAGAGTTGAGGCATTACTATCAGAAACTATTAAAACAGAAATAATACCTATCAATTGCTCTTTTGCAGTGGGAAGGTAACACACATTTGCTCCATCTTGAAAAACAAAGAACCATAAAGGATTATAGATGGGTTTGTGGTGGCTCTTCTCCCTGCTTAGCAGTACCCTTACAGTCTTTTAGATAAGCCTCTCTTCTCACCATGATCCCCAGGAATAAACTGAAGGTGCTTTTAATTTGGTTCTTCTAACTTTCCAGGTTTCTCATTGTTTGAACTAACATTTCCCTCCCCAGTCTTCATGTTTTAAAGAGCTGCCATCTCATGGAAAAACTCTGAGAAATATTCTGGTTTGAAAAAAAAATATCCTCTTCTCTCCATTGCTGTGGACATTCACGGACAAAAAAAAATCTTTCTTCCTTTCTTTTTCTTTTTCTTTTTCTTTTTCTTTTCCAGGCTTCACTGCTTATTCTTTAATCACATATACAGTGAACACGATTGTCAATTCCAGACTATAGGATGTCAGACTACAGAGAACAGCTTAAAGCAGAATTTTTCTACATGATAGTGTTTTCGTTTCCTGAAGTCTCCTAAGTGCAAATCTATTGAATTTACCATTTTAAACACTATTCTTCATATGTGCAAATAGAAAAAGAAAGTACACATAGAACTATCCATACTAAATGTGCAAATGCAAACCAGATGATTGCTACCATAAGCATAGCATATATATAACTCAAATAAAACTGCATCTTGAAAAAAACATTTAAAAATAAAACAAAAAAAATGCATTTTAATTTGGAAGGGAACAGAGGCAAGAATACTCATAAGGAAACAAAGATATTGCACTGAAACCTGCTCTCATACTGTTCTGAATCCAAAATACTTTCTGGAATCACCCCCACACATAGAAATGAAAGAGAAAAATTTCTCTTCACTTGTTCATTCTCCTTCCTCAGCCTTTCCAGACCTGTGAAAAAGAGAGGCAATATGTAAAAAACTACAGTTCTGCTTTCCCCATGCATGCCTTATGAGAGCACAGTCCCTAAACAATTCTGTATTTAAGCACTTAACTAACAAAACCACAGTGATGGGTGGGCATGGTTCCTGGCGCTGCAGGCTTTCATGTGCTGGGAATGGAGGAGGAGGCTGTCGCGGGGCCACAGCCACAGTACCACCACACCGCTGGCACTAGCCTGGCATCATTCCCACTGAAAAAGTGCTTTGCCTTTTAGGGAAAGAAAGGCCAAAGATTTTGGCTCCTTTCCAGTAGAAGATCATCTCCAAGACGAGCCCCACAGTTTCTTCATTCTTGTTTAGATCTCCAGTCCTGAGGAGCACAAGAAAGGTCGCCAAAGGGGGACCAAGGAACAGACCAAGAGGAAGCAAAACTTCAGTGTCTCCTAAAACACTTTGTTTTTTCCCTTCCTCTGTAAGACAAGAAGCACACAAAAAAAAAGATCTTATTTTCCTGGCATTACAGACACAGATGGTGGCTCTCATTGCCTATGCACCTCGGCAGTTCTAGCCCACACATGTAGGGTCTGACAATTCTTCCTTGTCTTTTACACACACATTCTGTTTTACAAAAGCAATGAGATTGCCCAGGCAGCTCGTTTCAGGGAATCATTGCATTTTTTCAAGCAGTTAGTCACTTGACCTTCAAGGTCTATCATTGTGCCTTGTGACACACCATGTGCAGGCTCTCAGTAAAAGCTGGAAATAGTGCGACATCCTAGCTCTTGCATGAAGGGGAATGAAAACTTTGAGGCTCCTCTGCCCACCAGCTTTCTTAGAAGTACAATCTTCAGTCTCTGCCCACTGGTTTTGGATCCCCATCATTTTCTCAGCTGTCTTTCTGTCACCTTCCCTGTGTGCTGACCGTTCTCACTGCCTTCAGGAACCGGCCTCTTCTCCTCTTTCACTCACCATCTTCTTACCTCTTCTCCCCCAGCTTCTGCTGCTAATTAAGGAAATAATCTTCCCATCCTGGAGATCTCCTAATTTGTTCCCCACTTATAGAAGCATGTCTTCTACCCTCTTTTCTTTGGTCCTGTTGTCTGTTTTTCTATATCTGCTCTCTTTCTTTTCCCCAATAATCCTGTATTAATTACCCCCTTTGCCTTTCTTCCCATCTATATCCCCCTTTCAAAACCCTTGCAGAATTCGTGCTGGGATTCTGATAGGTAATTATTTATTACCAAGACTGCAGACAAAGTGGAAGTGGCCTGAATGAGCAGACATTGGGGAAGTCGTGATGGCAAACCATGAGACAACTGCTCGGCTCATTTAGGAAAATCACAGGAGATGCTTTCTAACGAGATGAGATCCTCAGCTGGTATAAAAATGTACTATTTTTTTCAGAAGATAGTCAAGGATCTGCCACTCCAGATCTGTCCCTGAGATAGAAATGCTGAATATAACTGAAAAAGTCAACATCATTCCACATATTTTCAAAGTGCCCTGGTTTGCATTTTACATCTTTAATTTAGATGTAAAGAGGATTGAATTCTGGATACTTTAGTACCAGGGAATTAAACACTCAGTCTGGAGTTTTAAATTTTTTTCTTTTTTTCTTTTTATTTTTTCCCCCCAAAGATTATATACAGCACTTAAACCATCTTGAGAGATAATCAGACTTTTTGGTATTATTATTATTTATGTTTAACTCTTATCTGAAATTAGGAAGCAAACAGGAGCTGCTCTGCTGGCTCAGCAAGCTGAGGGGCTGCCGTATAGATTGTTTTGCACTCGAGGGACTGGAGTCTGATCTCCTTCCCACATAACCTATTTGGGTAGAAAAATCACAACCACTATAATGAGTAGTATCTTTATCTCTGTGTGTCAGCTCAGAGGGTGCTCTTCTGGGAGAAAATTAAATGTGACCTTCCACCGCTGATGTGACAGAAATACACATATATTGCACAAGCTTCTGGATCAATGGCTGTTGCTTGCAGCTCTCTGATGTGCAATGCTCCTTAAGAAGGATACAAGCCCCAGCACTTTTCTTTGCAGATCCAACATTGTATTTGGGAGATTTTGGAAGTGAGCTGAATATGACAAACATTTTTGGGATATATTCTGCTTGGCACAAACTGGGTGAAACCCTCCTAATTTCAGTGTTGCCTCTGGGCTTAAGGTGTCATGATAGCAGAATTAATTCCCATTTTCCAAGGTAGTAAAGTGGTTTGGTGACTTTACAACAACACGTGCTGCAGGACTGTGCTGCTTATGTCCCAACAACCACATTATTCAAGGTAACAACAGTATTCACTAGCTGGACATAAATCCGATAACTCTTCTCAAGTCATTGAAAGTTTGCAAAAGCATGGAAGAGATCATGGTCCAATCCAAACCACTTGAGATCCTGGTTTTAGGACAGCCTCCACCTCTGCCTCCGTTCCTTTCTCAGCTCATTGCATCTCTGGGATTATGTACTGGTTTTGGCTGAGACAGAGTTGATTTTCTTCATAGTAGTTTTTTTTCGGATTTGTAACCAAAACAGTGTTGATAACACTGTTGATAAAAAGTGTTTAGTTATTGCTGAGCAGTGCTTACACACCATCAAGGTCTTTCCTGCTTCTCACCCCACCAGCGAGTGGGCTGGGGTGCACAAGAAGCTGGGAAGGGACACAGCCAGGACAGCTGACCCCAACTGACCAAAGAGGTAATCTACCATACGACATGGTACTTAAAAATAAAAGCTGGGGTAAGAAGGAGGAAAGGAGGACATTCAGAGAGATGGGGTTTGTCTTCCCAAGGAACCGTTACGCGTGATGGAGCCCTGCTTTCCTGGAGACGGCTGAACACCTGCCTGCCCGTGGGGAGCAGTGAATGAATTCCTTATTTTGCTTTGTTTATGTGCATGGCTTTTGCTTTACCTATTAAAACTCTCCCTATCTCAACCCATGAGTTTTCACACTTTTACCCTTCTGATTCTCTCCCCCATCCCACTGGGGAGGAGGGTGAGTGAGCTGCTGTGTGGGGTTAGCTTCCTACTGGGGTTAACCCACAACAGCTTGATAGATAAGGTTTTTTTCCTGTGTAAGAATGCCCTACAGACCTACCACACATAACAAAACATTTCTTGTAACCTTAACCCTTGTGGTCATTATAGTACAAATATTGAGCTAATCTAAGCACTCCCTTTAACCAAACGTAAATACCAAGTCCACTAAATGGTCTTCTGTCTCCATGAGGCAGAGCTACTCTGCAAAGATATTGTGGCACATTTCTGTTTCTCACAAATCTGCCCACAAACAGGGGACAGAGACTGCAGAGAACAGTGATGGTCAGTAACTTGATAACGTGCTCAGTGAAACTCTCTTTTCAATCAGCTTTGAGAAATGAAAAGAGCACCTATGAATCTGAAGCCTGTTTCTCATTTGCTATAGCAGACTCATAAATAACTGCATGAGAGACTACACTGCGTTGTTTAACATAGATGGCTCTGTACGGATCAAAACTAAATTTCCAGGGTATCGGAATTCACCACTTGATAATACCACTGATTGTGAGCATATAATTCGAGTGATGTCAGTGTAGTCACACTAGCCTATAACTGGACTAATGGGAATAAAAAGCCATCCCATGAGTAAAGATAAAAAGATATATAGTATTAAATAAAAATAGACAGTCAGAATAACTACCTCAGCCTTAGGTAGACTGTTGGGTAATAGTCTTTACTATTAGTTTTACTCATGGGAAATTTTACACAGGGAGGAGAGGCTAAATTTCTTGTGGAAGAATCAATTGTTGGGACAAAGGAAAATGACAAAGATAAAAGCAATGACAAATATGGCTGAAGGTATCAGAGAGACACAAGTGCTTTTCACATTAACCACCCCCTGTTTAAATTGCCAGTGGCACTCTGTTATAAAAAATAGGGTGTTTCTAAAATCAATATATTAGGCATTTTGTGTCCCGATTTGAGAGAGTCCCTTAGAAAGGGGGGAAACTTTTGTATCATTCTTCATTAATTCTCCACTTCCTTAGGTGCTTTGGGAATTATCTGTTAAAGCAGGAATGCAGTGAAGAAAAACTAAAAGAATGTGTGTAAGAACATAAAGTTGGCCCCGTGTCAGCAAAGCCTGGCGTGTGATAAGGAAAGCTTTGTGCAAGGAGTAGGTATTTTACGATGCCACAGTTATTGGTTCAATAATCAATTGTCAGGGGTTTCAAGCTGCAATGAAAGCTATCGCTTGCCAAACCAAACACCAAAAAAAGAAAAAGGAATAAGGCCTTGAACGCTGCTGCACTTCTAAGTTACCATTACCTGTAGTCATGCTCATGAATGGTCTGCTAAATTTTGCAGAGCCTGACAATTTTCTGAAAGTGAAATAACGTGGTCTCATAACACTGAGTTTGCCCCTGCCACCTCAGTTCCCAAAAAGCCCATCTATTCCCATAAAGCCAAAATCTTTGTCCCATTCTCTCTCCGCTTCTGACAGAAGAATGAAATGCTGCTGATCTCTGCCCTAATTGGGAGGACTGAAATGAGAACATATGGAACTACAAATTGGGCAGGAATATTTCTTTCCAGCATATTAGGGTTTGCTATTCTTCTTGTTTGACCTTAAATATGAAAAACCAAGGGCCAAAATCATCGAGGGACAAATGGATGCCACAATCCACAAACTACCTTCATTTGGCTTGCTCTTCATATAGCTATTAAGCCTTCATACAAAAAGGGGGCTCACTGCATATAGTTCAGAGCCTAATGAAGTGACTTTGACCAAGTATTCTCTCTTAGAATTTATTTTGCACTAGTGTAAGTGGCTGTGACAGGCAAGAGCAATGAAGAACATGGACTTCCTCCATCCAGAGGCCACATTAATCAGGTTTGCATTTGTTTTAAACAATCTGAGTTAGTGAAACCCTTTGGTTGATCAAATCATCTTGGTTTGAAGATTGTCTTATTTTGGTTGCAGTTTGAGGGAATGAAACAATGAGCAACTCCAATGAAGACACAATAGTTTTAAGAAGCCAGCACCTATCTCTGTCTCCAGACCTGTCCACATATTTGCTCACAGCCATTCCCAAGTGCTTACGTCTCAATGACCCTTGTTTTAACTTTGATGTAATCATAAAAACTTACACTAAGAGATACATAGGCATTACTAAATGATGCTAGGAGCAGATCAGAGGCGCGACTTCCATTTCAATAATATTAAAGAAGGGAGAAAACAAAGTTTTCCTTTTTCCCTACTTCTTCCTTTGCTTGGTAATAAGATCAATGCATTTGTTGTCTGTTCTTCTTTAAAACATAACATAACTCAGTATGATGATGTATGAACCCTGTGAAGGCAGTGTTGCAGGCTGGGCCAAGTCAGAAAGCTAAGAGGGGACTTGAGGCTGCAAAAAAACAAATCTGATGCATAATGGGACCCAGCTGCTTGTACTGAGATTTCTCTGGCTTAGCAACATATACCAAATTTCAGATTAAATAAATGCTGTGTGTTCATGCCCGTGTTTTCTTCACTCCAAAACCCTCTAAATCAGTAAAAAGAAAAGAATAATTTTCTATTTCCAGAGTTGACCATTTAAGAAGATTTATTTCACTTTTGTATCTATTAATAAACTCCAGTGCAATGTAGATCCAGTAGCAGACCTGGAATCTCTGCTGCTTTGCATTCTCTATCCCTTGTCGCATATGGGGTATACATGGATATAAACTGCTATCAATTTATAAGTGATTTGCATTCATTTTGGGCAGATGCAGATTAGTACAAAAGGTGAAGAATGGCAAACAGTCCAGATGATTATAAGAAAACCTGCTTTCTTACATGTTCCATTTCATTATATTCAGATTTAGGACTTGTGAAAAACTTGATCAAGCTCTTGATAAGCAAAAAATACCCAACAAAAAAAAACCTGAATGGTTTTGGAAATCAAAGCTCAGCAACTGTAGTTGTCACTATTTCTAAAACATAAACATACACAGGGCAAAGAAGACCACCATTATCCACATGAGAGTCTGTAAGAATGAGCTGATGAATATCGAAAAATATGTATGTTATGTATTCAGAAGTTATACAGAGATGAGGAACTACTAACCAGACCCTTCATGTAACACAGAGTGGAGTGTGTAGCTGAGTTAACTCCAGCTTGAACAAAATTATATACTAAAAACACAACAAAGCAAATATATTCCGTGTCTAGATCATGATTATGTTCCTCATCAAGTTGTTCCCTTTATAGTAAATAATACTTAGCTTACTTCAGATCTTTTTGCCTAGCTTCAGCTTCCTGACATTTCTTACTGATGTGTCTTTGTTGCATATATTCAGAAGAGCCCTCTGCCAGTGAATTTCTGTTGCATCTGTAAGTAGTCAAAATGATCACATCGATCCTTAACTTGCACTTTGAGGAGATAAACAATTGGAGTTTTTCCTGTTGTTCACTGTGCAATCTGTTACCAAGCATTTAATCATTCTTATATCTGTTTTCTAAATTTTCTCCACTTTATCAACATCCTTTCTCTATCACTGGTACCAAACTAAAGAAGTATTTCAACAGCACTTATCCCATGCCAAATATGAGGTGATTTCACTATGCCTACATGAGACTCCCCTGTTCATGTATAGGAGTATTGGTTCACATTAAACTGAAAGCTCCTTTTTTACCTAATTATCCATTGTGACAGAGAAGTGTTTTGCAGTCTCAGAGTACCTGGATAGAGTATCCCCAATGACAAGTGTGCCTTGCTTTTTCTTTTCTTTGATATATGAGTTTACATTTCACTACATTAAAGAAGAGACTGCTTGCCTGTATGTACCTTACCAAGATGTCTGTCAGTATCTCTTACTCTTTCATTATTAACTCCCCCAACTTTTAGATCCTGCAAACTATGGGCAATGTCCATATTTTTTATCTCAGATCACTGGAAAACGTGGGCAGCAATGTGAGTCTAGGGAATGGTGTCTCATAGACTTGTAAAACGTTAGTTGGAAAGTCACATAAGAAAGTAAAAATATCAGAAATAACTTATGGAGAGAGATTTACACACTGCACTGGAACAATTCCCTTTATGAATAAAACTTTACTCAGAAATAGCCCTTCTTATACAGATAAGTATTAGTTAACCTATGTTGCTGTATCCAATATAATTTATGAAGGATAAAAACCATTTTGAATTAATGTGTTGGGGTTATTAAGAGTCAGCTGACACCTGCAGATAACTAAAGACAAGTAACAGGAATACTGAAACCATTATACACTTACTCATCTCACAGAGGGGTCTTTAACCTCCCAGTTTTCTTCTTACACAGTTTGATTACTAAAGCATTTTTCCTGTCATCATAAGTCCTTGGCAATACTGGATACTGTGGCAACTCTAAAAGCTACACCCTTTACAGTAAAACATTTTTGTTGACTTTTTTCTTTTCTTCTTTTTTTGTTGAGATATGCTCAATGTCCTCCTGCAAAATACTATTTGGCAGTGCCTCTGTCTTTATCTCTGACTCTCAGTCACTGTTTCTCAAGTGGGGAATAATATGTCTTGGAGTTATTAATAATTATATGGAACTTTTTCAAAGAGTAGTTGGGGTGTGAAGAATATATACCAAGGACATCCATGTCATTCGGATACCTTCCTACCTAGAAGTTAGCTATCTTGTCAGTCATAAAGTATTTCTAATTAGGACCATCAAAATACAAATCCAATAACAAGAAATTACAGGGGGCTACTGGTATTGCAGTTTTACCCCAAAAAGACTTTGAAAACATAGAATTTGAGAAGGGTTTCCTTACAAACTATGACTCTGCCTTATTTTGCAAATAAGAAAAAAAGTACATCACGTGGTCCCACCTGCCTGTCCTACATTACTGTTGAGAATATAAACTGACCTGAATTGCTGGTAAGAACCTAATTAGCATGGCTACAGGGTGAGCAGTCCCTCCAACATAATAATTTATTAGCTAGAAATTCCTGGGCCTGGGCCAACGCAAGCTCCCTGCCAAGGAGATCTGAAGAAGAAAGGAACCTAATCCACAGGATTTTCTGACTCCTAGCACGATGAGTTTTGACAAGGAACCTTCCCTCACCACGTTCACCATAAGTTAAATAAGAGGAGGAGAAAAGGGATTTGATACCCGTTGGGCTGCAGCGGTTACTTTAATTTCTATGAGTAAGCAGCTCCCTGGTGACCACAAGGTAATAGTCCCCATCAAGAGCTCCTGCACTGTCCTTTATCAAAGAGAAAAGTGGCATCTGCATTGGATAGGCTGACTAAATAGATGCTTTAACTGGACAGATACTGCAAAAAATTTTGGCATGTTTGCCTCAGAGGGGTTTCGTAATCTGTCTTCATCATATCTCCCAGTGCAGCGTGTAAGAAAAGATGGAGGTTTCTTGTGTTAAGCTTTTTAAAAAATATTTTCCTACTCTTTTGCTTGTCTCTGGATGGCTCCCCAAAAGGATGTCTAAACTAACAGTAATAGTTATGAGCAAGGTTTGAAAATATTTGGACTTTATCAGCTTATTTTTGGATATCCCCCCCCCACCCCCCTCCATGCTTCCCTCTATTTCAGTTTGAAGAGCTGATCTTCTTTTCATATGAATGAATCTGAGTCATCCTGCATGGCCCTTTTATATGTTATCTGATTTGTGTGGCTTTAGTACATCAGTTGCTTCAATCAGTCTGAAGTTAAATAAAACTTTTAGACTTGGGGAGCCTTTCTCCACCTCCCAGTAGCATACTTCTTCCAACACCTTAATTCAGAAGGGCAGAAATCAGCCTGGGCATGAATGGTATTTGACCAAACAGTTAAGATAACTGTATGTTTTCATTTTGTCCTTCACATGTTCTTTTGTAAAACCAATGAGGATAAGTTAAGGCAACAAAGGCAACTTGCTTTCATCTAGAAATGCAGATCTTTTCTCTATTTGCACTCCAACTAATCTGCTTCATTTGGCATTTTCTGTCTCCACCTCAGTTTTCATGTGTAGAAAACACTGAGTCATTGCTGATAAAACAATCTTAAAAAGTTAACTCTATTATTACCATCTGACAACATCCTATATGAGGAGACTCTATGTAAACTATATGTAAACTGATTTAATGGGGTAGATACCTGGATCTGAGATAGTTTTGAAACATTATTCCTCTTTTAAGGTTATACTTGGGATGAGAAAGTGGAAAATTCAATAGCCAAGGGCAATAACATGGGGTGATTTTTTACCCAGGTCTGTTTTGATTTTTTTCCCTCTCAGTGTCCTTTTTTTTTCCCTTTCCTAGAAGAAATAATCATAGAATCATAGAACAGTTTGGGTTAGAAGGGACCTTTAGAGGTCATCTAGTCCAACCCCCCTGCAGTGAGCAGGGACATCCCCAACTAGAGCAGGTTGCCCAGAGCCCCGTCCAACCTGACCTGGAATGTTTCCAGGGATGGGGCATCGACCACCTCTCTGGGCAACCTGGGCCAGTGGCTCACCACCCTCAGTGTAAAAGATTTCTTCCTTATATCTATTCTGAATCTATCCTTTAGTTTAAAAGCAATATCCCCTGTCCTATTGCAACAGGCCTTACTAAAAATTCTGTCCTCATCTTTCCTACAGCCCCCTTTAAGCACTGGCAGGCCGCAATAAGGTCTCCCTGCAGCCTTCTCTTCTCCAGGCTGAACACCCCCAGCTCTCCCAGCCTGGCCTCACAGCAGAGGTGCTCCAGCCCTCCATCATCTCTGTGCCCTCCTCTGGAGCCGCTCCAGCAGGTCCGTGCCTGCCCCGTGCTGAGGAGCCCAGAGCTGGACGCGGCGCTGCAGGTAGGGTAAGGACAAGACACTCTCCAGCCAAGAAATGCCTACCCACAATATGAGTTGTCACAATAAGAAGCATAGGTCAAGTGCATGCTCTGAAATTATCAATCTCTGATGAATATGGGATCTGCAGAAAGGAAGTATACATGTATTGTCAGAAAGTCCCAGGATTCAGCTCTTTTGGTGTAATATAGAATTTGGCTCGTTTCTAAAGCTGACATTTGGGACAATGTAGATGTGGGAATGCATCTATATTGAACACAGTATGTTATAGACAGTGCTGGATCCTGAGAGCTCCTGACAGCTAAGTGGCTAATCTTTTCCAAGTGGAAGTAACACTTCTCTGTCTCATACAGAACAATGGATTTGCAAATGAGAAGATCTGACAAATTTAGAAAGGATTTTGTGCATGTGTTTGAAGAAACTGACATTTTTACAGTCTGGCTTGGAATCGTCTTCTAGGATAGCATTGAAGGGATCAAAGTAAACACATGTAGGAACCTAATAAAACCAAATGCCCCAAAAGACAGGTCAGCTAGCTTTGTACTTCCCAGCTTGACTGCAAATGTGATTCCCATTCAATAATTTTGTATGAAGAATGATGGACTGAATTTCTGTAGCCTAAACTGAATGCTTCCAGGACAGTGCAGTGATATATTAAAGGAAGGGAGAATGAGAGACAGAGCTGCCAGAACACCAGAATGATTTGGCAAAGAGGAAATAGCTAGGAAGTTATTAGAAAACTTTTAATGTACTTAGAAATTTAATTTAATTTTAAAATTTAGAAATTTAATTTAATTTAATTAGAAACTTTTTCTATGGATGGATAAATTAAGAGACAAAAATGCAAGTGACTTCTGGGTCACAAAACAGAGCTGCAAACAGATCCGAATTCCCCATGTCCCCTCCTTTACCCTATTTATTAAGGTAAAGCTGTCTCCTTAATGACAGGTTAGTGTAACTACAACTGTATGTAGTCTGATCAGGACATTCAGACTTGCATTCTATTTATTGTTTCAAATTTAAGGTCCACCCAGCGCTAAAGCACAAGGAACTGGAAAAGGAGGGCTTGGGAGCATCTCCTGTAATGAAGCAGCAGGAAAGAGATGTCTCTACAACGACCAAGAAACAGTAACAGAAAAGGGATCAGCTAACTTGCCCTGTGGGACACGTTCTGCAGGCTGGGGGTTGTTCAGCTCCTGCCCAAGCTGTCTAGCACATATGCTGTAAAAACAAGTGTCAGCTAATGGAGCGTGCCCTCGTGCTCAAGGAGAGAGCAAAGTGCATCGCGCTGCATGTCCCAGTGGAATCAGGCTCTGGACAGTCAGAGACCGAGAGCCGCGCACAGGCTGTGCTGAGAGTGTCCAGCAGGTGTTAACTTTCAATATCAATCTGTCATTCTCCCTTTTTTTCCCTTAAAGGTGGTCCCTCTGGTTGAGGGTTGTCATTCTAAAATGACACTTTCTTGGGTATTCTCACTTATTAAAGAATAATGTCTACTCTCCTTTTGAGTAAGATCACAGCTGCACCAAAGTTGATCACAGTAAAATTTTTTGCCTGTATTATAGATGGAAGAAGGGTAACCTTGGATGGAATAATCAGCTTGACAACAGATATTTTAAAAAGCCTTCCTCCAAGAAATTAGCCTGAAATCTACACCAGAGGCATAGGGTTAAAATCAGAGATGACTGACATTAAAATTCCCTTGTTCATCCTCCCAGCTGCAAGAATCTTGCAGTGAGTTACCTAGTGAGACAGGAATTACTGGAGCTGGTCCAACTCCACCATGCAAAGAAGTCTAACACGCAAAAGCATAGTTTGTGGCAATTTTCCTTAAGTTCCAGGATGACTCTCATGAAACCTCAAAAGTGAAATGATCTAGCAGAAATGGGGAACTGTTCTGAAAATGAAAAATACCCAAGTCACACCAAGTGTGGCTAGAAAATAGGACCCAAAATGCCTTGCCTCCTCCTGCTCTGACAGAGAAGTGGTTAATTGCCTTATTTGTTGAAAAACATATTTAAAAGCATAAAATCAGAGGCTTAATTATATTTGGTATGTGTTACTGGCTGAGCTTCATGAAATGATCAACAATTATCTTTCTCATCCATCAAGTGCTCAGGGATCACACAAGGACAGGGAGTAGGAATATGAAATACACTGTGCCAAAAACATAAAATGTGTTGTCTCTCTTGTAGCTTTCTTCATTTTTTCCCACATTTTCCATGCACATCATTCAAATTAAAGGTTTCTTTCAGCATAGCTACTTTCCCACTTATCTGGAAGCAATCAACTCCACCAAACCTTCTCAACATCAAACTCACTACAGGAAGGCACAAGTTTTTCAGGACACAGTGGAGTTTCATTTTAAACCAAGAACAAATTAACACATTCCGATTTAACTTCAGTACTTGATTAACCCAAAATGAATTAAAAAAATGCTGCTCATTGACATGCAAAACCATCTTTATTATATTGCTACTCATAAAACTTCATATGCAATGGCACAACTGTGCCAAAACATTCAGACAACAAAAACCAGCTTAATTTCAGAGATTTACACATGTTCCTGAAAGACAGTTATTTCATGCCTACAACAAAACTTTAATTAGAACTAAAATTACAATACAATGCATCCCATCAAAGTAGGCACGCTATTTATAGCTGCATATTTAACTCCTCGGTCGTCAGGTGCTCTGTACATTGGGTTTACTAACATCGTATTTAGCTAAGAAATTCATCGCTCAGTGCTTAAAACACAGCTGGAGGGAGATGCACAATATGCCATGCTGTAAATGCCACTGGAAAGATGTGTAGCTCATGAACAGTGGTTTCATGAAACCAACCTGCACGTTTATCTATTTACTTTCTGATTATTTTTCTTTGAGATACTCGGCCTATTTGTGAAGGACAAACAGTAGAAAGCCTGATGTTACAAACAGATGTGGATGCACTTAACAGGGAAATCCACTACTTCAAGGAAGGGCCCAGATTTCTATGGGACTCTACACAAGCCTAAGCATTTGGCACCTTTATAAAAGGCTCAGCAGAGCAGTTATTTGCTGTTTATTTTGGGGGAGTATTTTAAAGTGTTAGCCTGAGGTCTAAGAGTGCTCTAAATTCATCACTTAACATGCACAATTTTAGTTAACACCAGGGGATCACAGCTTGAACACTGGTATTTGATGATACGGTCTGACCATCATAACTGAAGTACAGCTCTCCCTGCCACCACCGTCCAAATCTGGACTTCTGAGAAGAGAGGCAATGTAATCGAAATGTTCCCTACCACTATACAGTGCGCAGTCTCAACAAGCACAGAGAGAAAGTCAGTGCTTGCCAGCCACTTAGGAATTCAACTTTGTCCGGATTTTATTGAAGACTCTTCTCAGACAGAGGGAGCAGGTGACATGGGTGAAGGAATAAGGAGCTCCTTTAACTTCGGTGCTTGAAGTCTGGAGGTACAACTGTTTGCCACCAATTACCCTCTGTCAAAGCAATTCACTCTCAGGTACTTATGTTTAGATGGGTCTAATCGGGGCTCAAGTACACAGAGACATGACAACATATGTTGCACTCAATGTAGAGGTGACAGAGCACTTTCCCCACCATATAATGAGGGACCTATAGCAGATATTTTGACCTGAGGCTTCTGTGGAGCCAACTTACACTAGCCATGTCACATGTTGTTTTAGCACTGTTTAGGTTTAAGGATCCCAAGATTACGCCAGTTGGTACTGGTCAGATAATAATGACGGGATGCTTTGAAAACAAAACTTTATCTTCTATATTTAAGGACAGAATAATCCAATGGCAATTCCACAAGGTAAAAATTAGATGCCCTGACTGCCCAGAAAAGCAATTTTCAAAGGTCACATACGTTGTTAATGGAAAGCTGGAATAACAGCAACAAAAAAAAACCTGTGAAATATTCAATATCTTAGATAAAAAAACAAATATCAGGTTATAGACAACAGAGGCATGAGGCACGATCCCAATCTATTGAAGGTTTCCTTTCAGAGCTGAATGTCTACTTGCAGATATCCAGTAAAAGCCCACACATTAATTACAAAGGGAAAAAGATAAGAGTTCAATTCATTTAGTTCTTTTGTTCCAGACATTTCATGGCTGTCAGTCTGAAATTTTGAAAGAGGCCCACATTGAAGATAACCCTATAAACAGTATAACTTGGGACTTTTTTAAAAAAAAAAGGAAAAAAAAAAGGTATACTTCCCCCACATATGGTTCTAACAGATGTGATTTTAAATTACCGTTGGGACATAATAATGTTTTTTGAATGGACTGAATGTTAAATAGTTGGCTCCTCCTATGTGACAGACATTAGTGCTCAGTGGTTTAAGCAGAAAACTCCCCATTTGTGTCTTTAGCTGGCATGTACTTCATTTTCAGCCCACGCTGGTCAGTGTGATTTAATACCTTGGCCTGTCATCCCTCTCACCAGCAAGAGAAAGGATAAAATAGGATTGAAGAAATGAAACAAAACAAGAACAGGCAACATCCCCCCCAGTAGACAATGCCAGGCTGTTGCATTGTTCCTCACACAACTCCTGCAGCCCTGCAATGGAAACTCACTGGAGAGGACAGCTGAGGAAGAAAAACGTTAAATAATTCAAAGCCACTAACATCAAGTCTGATGTGGGTATAAAAATAGTTACAAAACACCACTCCACATGTTTTCATTATAGGAACTTTGACTTACTTGGAAACATCAAGAAAACCCCAAACCTACACCCTCCCAGCCTCGCACGCTCTATTAGTCCGGCAGTCGAAATGACATCCATTTCCAAACCAGCCTTCAATTTTCATGGCCATTTTGTGCTTCTGCACTGGGGAAGCCAGCACAGTTCCACAGCAGGAGTGAAAAAGTCTGATCCAGAGCCCATTAAAACCAACGGGAGCCTTTGAATTAACAGTAATGATCCTTGGATCTGGCCATGGTTTAGGTTAAAGTGTTGCGGTGCTTTGGGAATTCAAGCAAGATTGGATGTGACTGGCTTTTGTTATCTCCAAAAATCTCTGTCTCTGGGAATGTCCACTTCCAAACACTCAGTCTGCGAGAACAGTGCACATTTTAAAAAAGGCCTTCATGAAATATTAAAGGAAATATGGTGCAAGATGAGCTACCATATAGTCTGTGTAAACTTAACTCAAGGTATTTTCATTTGAACAAAGGGAAGGAGAGAGAAACAAACAGGATTATTCATGGATGAAGGATATGTGCCCACACACACACCTGATCAGCAGCTTTTCTGGGTCTCGGTGAGGGGAACTTAAATAGTAACTGACAGGTAAAAAGTATCCTGATTTTACTTATTTATTTATTTCATGCACAGCAGAGATGTTACACAAATTTTAGCCTTCTGTGCTCTGAGAGGGGTAAAAACTATCAAAAGAAAAAAAAAAAATCAAACCATCTTCACTGCACAGAACACAGCAGAGCACCAGCTGCAGCAATCAATCCACCGCTAGCACCAAAAGAGCTGGCACAGGTCCCTCTGCTCCTGGTATTCCCCCATTTACTCACCCCCAGTGCTGCTTCCCAAAAAGATCCACTTTTCTTCCCTGCTATCAGCTTATAACATCCCCTTCTTTCCTGTTACCATCCTCTCAGCTAGACACTTGCTGTCTGACAATCTCAGGAGAAGATGTAAAAAGCCAAAATAAATAAATACATAAAATTCAACAAAACATTAATTATGCAGAAGGTATAAAATAATACAAAACTAAGTGATGCAGGTGTACAATAACATTGTTCTCCGGAGCCTGTGATCAGCAATGTTTGGCACAGAGCGCCAGAAACATGACATTTTAAAGCATAGGGGGGGTATACAGGGAAGTAGCAATGGTTTGTAGCTTCTCTATGAGTCATTTGTGCATCCCTCCAATCCCAAGTAATATTGTGAACAGCACCAGCAATAATAAGCTATAAAACCCAAGCCCTAAAGCAAGCACTGTTCAGGTAGACCCAAATGCCTGTCAACAAACAGAGCTTTAAGTGACAGACAGGTGGCTTTGCTCACACGTTCTTGCAAGATAAGAGTATAAACAGGACAGTATTGAAAATTTCCAGATCCTAGGCGTCTCTGCAGAGCATTATGAGCACTACATGGATTTTAGGATAGGAAGGAGTGAAATTTAGGAGATGGAGATGCAAGGGAAACGTGTCAGGCTGTGAGAAGGTGGTCATTAAGTTGTCCCTGGGTTCAGGACTCAGGTGCTCCAGCGTGGATGAAGCAAGGGGCATAACTTGCTGTTTGAGGGAAAAGCAAATGCTCGCTAGAAACCTAAGAAAAAAGATTCAGTTAGATGCTGTCAACAAGAAACAAAAACATTTGAGCCACAGACAACTTCATAGTCAGATGTCACAAGACAGGCAGGCTGGTTGTTCTAACTTGATATTAAGTGTATTTTCTTGGTTATATTATTGTTCAGATTATCCCCAGGACAAGAATAAAAGTCAAAATGAAAGCCTTTTTCATTGTTGGGCTTTCTGATTCTCTCCCGAAGCCTCCAAGCGTTTCACCACAACCTACTCTCACAACACTGAGTAACTAGCTGGGTGATAAAAACATCAGATGAAATTCAGGGTCAATAAAAGCAAAGTAATGCATGAAGGGAAAACCAATTCTAACAATATATACACAATGTGGGCTCTAAATTAACTGTTACCACACGGGAAGGTGGCTTGGGATCACCATGGGATGTCCTCTACAAATATTGGCTCTCTGCTTGTGCCAGTCAAACACACAGGTAAAATCTTGGGGTATGTTAGGAAAAAAATAGGCAATAAAAGCAGAATATGTCAGGATGGTGCTGTGTAAGCTAGTGATACATTCCTATCTTAATGCCACATGCATTTTTGGTCAACCCATCTCTAAAATATATAGTAGAATTAACAAAGACAGAGAAAAGGGCTGCAAAGATCATTGGGAATGTAGAAAGACTTTTGCAGGAGAGATGGAGCAGGGATTTTCAGCTTGGAAAAGAACAAAAAGTGGGAGGAACAGACCTTGATTAAATCATCATGCCTGTAATCTGCAAAGTAGGAGTCACCTGATGAAATTACCCAATTGTGAGTTTAAAGCAGAACAAAAAGAAGAATTTTTCACTCACTGCATGATTTTAAATTTTGAAACTCTTTTTTTACAGGATATCGTGGCCATCACAACTCTACACTGGGTTCAAAAAGAATCCAGGACATTGATAGAGGACAACCGTTTCAGTGCCTACTGAGCAGGATGGTCCAGAAGACTGTCCTGAAGATAGAAGAGTGTAATGAAAAGGTGCACTCTGTATTTTCATCTGAATAAAATTAGGCTTCATATCAGCACGATACAACTACTGTAAACAGTTGGCAACCCAGGAGAAATCTCCTGGGTCATGAGACTAGCCTAAAAACTCATCACCTCCAAAAAGCTGTTTGTACCCACTTCTTTCTCCCTTCTCCTCGGCACGTGCTCCCACCACACTGACTCAATGTAAGTCACTAACTCAGCAGAAAACCCCCCCAAACCCCTAGCAAAAGACAGCTAGTTTTTTCCCGGGTTGATGAATTAAATCATCAGACATATTCTGAAGGAGTGGAAGGACAAGAGCTGGGGAGAGAGGACACTGGGAGGGGAGGAGAGGGGGAGAGCAGGAACCCTCTCCTGCCACGACAATGGGTCCTGAGGTTGGCTCTGATGTGAAACTACAGCCTTAGCAGTCACCTGTGATGATGATAAAAAAAAAGAAAAAAGCTGATCATACAAAAGGTACAATTATCTGCTCTTTCAGTTTTAGAGGTTTCCTTCCCCCCCTGCCAACTTGTTTTTTGGTGATCTGCAATAACAGTTGCTGTTGCAAGAGAATGTTGTTATATTAAATCAGAATTCTTCTGTCAGAAGCACCACGAAGGCGAAGGTGGGATACATGGGATTTTGTGTGATTGCTCTGTCAATGCAACATCTCCTGAGAATTCTTTGGTTTTAATCCCATTCTACAAATCCTGCAATGTTGTATCTTTTTGATGCAGCTTTGTGGGATTCTCATTAATTGTATTCACTTTTGTTTCCAGGAAGCTTGAGATTTCATCATCTGCTAACATATGCTGAAATGCATGTGTCAGTTTTATAATAAATTTCCAATATATAAAAATATCTATAAAACACACAAACACAAAATTAGTTTGTAACAAAATCTCAAGTTATCTGTTTATTAGGGAAAGGCGAAGTTGGTAGTGCTGTCAATTATGGGAAGAGCGAGGCAGCTTTAATAATAAAACAGCATTCACAGTTTCTCATAACTATACTAAGCAAATTGTTTGGGCTGAAAATTTCCATGCCAGCTGTCTGCCTGAGGCTGAAGTTTTTTGGAAAATTTCAGTCAAAACAGTTCAGCAGATTCTGAGAACAAGGCTAGGGAAAAATATGTTGTTTTACCCATGTTAAAAAAATGCCTTTAGCCTTCTCTTTAAAACCTCCTCTGGGATCTCTAGACTTTAGAGGAAGGACTTGAAATTTGCCTGGGAGAGAATTGCTTTCCTTTTAATGAATTTTGTGTGAATCTCTGTGAATTTGGCCAAGTTTAGACATCTTTGATAAAAACACTGTAGCTACATGCTCCTGGGTGTATTTGTACACATTTGCCAGCTTCCATCACTTAAATTTCTACCTGTGTGGGACTAAACAAGATGCTTTGCGCTGTGGGACGTGCCAGGTCTGCATCCAAGTGTCAGAACTGAAATCGAAGATGCTCTCTGGTGTTCGGCATGATCCCCAGCCAGGAGGAGCTGAATAAGGTTGAGGTAAGAGACCTGCAGAGCAGGGATTAGAAGGATGAAAATGGGATTGCAGGAAAGAGCTGGAAGAGGCAGGGGATAAGGAGAAGACCAGACAGAGTGGGATGGACTGGGAGGGTCTTGTTTAGGGGAGCAGAGTACTCTGTTAAACCTAGCAATGATGATCTGTTAATTTAAGCCATTGACACATACAAATATCAAAATGATGAAATGTGACAAAGCCACTAGCTTTTACAAGACTTAAAAAACCAATTCCAACAAAGACTAGACTAACAGACCAATAATAAGATTTAAAAGTATATAATGGAGACCCAGAATTTAAGAAAAAATACAAGGAAAGTTGCCTTAATGAAGCGCCCTGCCTGCCTTCATTGCAATGCAGTAATTATTCACAAGACTCTGTTTTATGCAAGCCAGCCTGAAGATGAAGCAGTGGGAACGAGGAGTAGGAGATGAGGTTTACGATCCCTGTCTCACCCATTGCAGAGCTGGAAGGTCAGTAGTGACTAAACACAGGACAGAGGAATGAGGACAAATGTGTTTCAGATTAAGGCAGCCGAACGATGCCCTAAGACTGTGGGCAACGTTGGGCAAGTCACTTCAACCCAACATTTCATAACTGTGTCGAAGCAACTGTGTTGCAACTTCTGGATGATCGTTTTGATAGCTCGGAGTCTGATCTGCTTACGCATCAAACGCCCACAACAACAATTAAAGGCCATGTGAACTTTGCTTTGCTTTAGCACTGTAAGTAAACCCCGATCACGGCTCTGTCTGCAGGAACGCATCGTGAGATTGGCTCTTGAGATTGTTCTCTGCTTTCTAGCACAAAAACCTGTGCCAATGCCAAAAAGCTGATCACACCTTAAACCCAGCTGCACAAAGGGCACTTTTCTAGAAATAGCAGCATTTGCTTGTTGCCACCTGATGGGATCTGTGCTGCACCAGCCCAGCCAGCCAATACTGTGTGCATCAACAAGCAGGAAGCAAATTCCAGTGTCTCTCACGCTCCATCAGTTTTTCCAACCTCTTCTGGCAGTTACTTCTGAAGGCTTTTTGACTTACCAGACTCTCCTTTCCTATTCTGCATTATGTTACATAGGTGAGGACGAAATTATTTTCAGCATCCAAAGACACAGAGACAGTTCAAAGGGAATTAGCAGAATATCGAAAACTTTCCATTAGAAAATTTGGGAGTTCAGTACATTTAAAAGATTGGGCCATTTAAGTCAAGGGGACCCAGTGGAAGAGATGGTTTATGACTTGGTGGCCTCCGGAACTTTGCTTTCATGTGGACAGGTAGTACTTGAAGACACTCCTGCTCAGACATTGAATCCTGGCTTCTCTTTCCCTTCATACAGCATGATATAGGAGACAGACACTGATTTTATGCATGGACCCAATAGTCCTCAGAAGGCACAGCCCTAGCCTGAAAGTAGTAAGCCATCTTAAAATTTTCAGTGCACTTATTGAAGTTTGAGGGGGAGGAAACAAAGACTGTGAGCCTTTGTTGCATATATAATGTAGGGTTGAATTAAATCAGTAAAAATAAATTGTAATTTTTCTGTTTTCTAACTTTTGAATGTTTAATTGAGCAACCTCCAGAATACCTTGAAGATTCAGCGTGTGCACACACATGAGCAGGAAAGCGATATAGTTTCTACTCAGTGTTTAAAGAGGAAACTGCACTGAATGATCACCTAAAACCTAAGTCAATGGGCAGCAAGACGCCTCCTGCTTTCACGTTTGCTATTGCTGCCTGGGTAGCACATCTGCCACCTGCGCCTTAGTGGTAGTTACGGCGGCGAAGCAGGATTCTGGACTGCAGTGGTTTTCCTAAACTGTAGCAAACATTACTTCAGTAAAGCCCGAGGAGATATCAATGAAATCTAATTGAATCATCCGCATTTAAATGGACTGATAAATGTGATTCAGCAAGCTCCTCCACCTAATTCGACCACCAGCAACTCCTCTCTTCTTCTTCCCTTCTCTCTTCCAAAAAAACAAGGATGTGTCACATCCTAGAAAGCAAGTCTTACTTGGAATAGGAGACTTAACTGCCAGCCCTATTCCGTTTCAGAGTACATTTTCCTCCTTCTGGCTGCCAACGCACTGGAAGAACACAGATTTCCGTGTCTGCTGCTTTCAAGGACATCTTTACATTCAAAAACAGATCACCTCCGCTGACACCCAGCAGGACAATATGCGGTGAAGTTTGAATCCTCCTACAGCACAAACAGCTTTGTTCACAGCAATTTGGTATAAAGGCATAAGGTTTTCAGTGAGTAAGGCTCAAACTTCCTGAGAAATTTGAACTTTCTGTAAGAAGTGTTTGTCACTCCACGTAGCCAAGCAAACGTGCCCTTTTATTCAGATTTAAACTCTGCTTTTAAAGATCCTTCAGGAAGAATGATTCAGGACAGCTGGCAAAAAAATATATATATTTCTAGGGAAATTATTTGACTATCAGCGCAGCAATGGTGAAATGACACAGAGGAATGCAGATCGTTCATTTATTCCTGAGTAAAAATATAAGTCCTATAGCCACACTACAGCACCAGTCCTCAAGCTATATTGATATAGTTAAGATACTCCATGATTCTTTTTCCTTTTAATCTACAGCGAAGAGGAAATATATATATTTATAATTTTAAAAATATTTAATTACAAGACTTTTGCTCTGAAACATATTGGTCAGGGATCCACAAATACCCAATTCACTGGCAATCGGTGCACGTTACGCTGTCAAAGTGCCCAGCAATGCGAATCTGTCAGTTCAAAGAAGAAACAGAATATTATAGCTTTTAGTTACAATAAGCTATGCTGATAAACCTTGTAACAGGGCAGGTGAAAGCCAGTCTTTAAATGTGAATTGACATTGATTTACAAAGTTTCATCTCCTTGAATCAAATCTGAGCGAGACGGAGTTTCAAGCCGCTTCACTTTTTGATATTACAATTACACATTTCTTAAACACAGAAGAGTTTCCTTTAAAAAGAAAAAATAAAGTCTCAAGTGCCTACAGCGATAAGATAAAAAGAGAAAGTGATGTGAAAGAAGATATCAAACGAGCAACTTTTTGTTTATTCATCTTCTTTAATTCTTCTTTTTCCCCCCATAAATTTTTAAAAGCACCTCGATTTGAAATCCTACTAAGAAATCACATATGTCATGCAACATTCATCCTGCCAAATCGCTCTCATTGTGCTATTACTGCAATATTTGTAACTTTTGATCTGGAAACATCAAGTTACGTAAGATCATAGTTCTGCTCCTTGCAAGGATGTGATTCTGTCAGAAAATGAACCAGTGAAGCGGGAACTCGAACAGAGAACTGGAAATGACTTTCCCGGGGAAAAGGTAGTTTTGCTTAAGCATCTCAGCTCTTTTAAAAGTGCAAGAACTCAACTCTTTATTCTCCTGAGCGGAGAAATGGTAAACTACCAGGTTAAAAATAATCAGAGTGGGCTCTTAATTGGAATAGTGTACATGTTGCAGAGGGAATGAAATAACATTTTAGTTATTATGCACTCCAGGAAACCAATCAAAGAAAATAAAAGCAAAAAAAATCCTCACTTTGTAAAACAAAAGAGAACGTTTTCCCTTGCCAGTGCACTGTCTGCTCACCAAAACAAAAGGAAAGTATCTAATTTAAATGAAGCAAGTAAAATAATTAAGCTACAAGGGCTTCAAAAACCAGCAGTCTTCTCTGTGCAAATCTCCCTCCTTCCCCAGACCCACTGAAACCAGAGTGATGAGTCCCTTTTTCCATCCATGTAGGAAAATAAATCATCAGGGGGGTATCTCCCCTCTCTCCCCAACCAAAACCAGATGAGCAGTTTTACTGTCTTCTCTCAATAATTTTTGCTTGTCCTTTAAAATCAGAGAAGGCAAATTTTCCCCAGAAAAGCATTCCTAAACCAGGATCCCTTGCTAATATGAAAAGAAACTATGAAGTTAACTTGTGCACCCCTATTGCCTTTTCCCCCTTCCCCTGCCAATGACCAGCCTGAGAACATCTTTCCATACCAAAGACCCTCTTTCTTCACCAAAACATTTTTTTTTTCCATATCACACAAATAAATGACAGATAAATGAAAATCTCCCCTTGTAAAGATGTGCACACATGCACACACGTACGGATGGGAAGGGAGGGTGAGGCACAGAGGCAGGAGTCCCTGCAGAAATATAATGCATCTTAGTGCAGTGGCAGTAACTCCCAGTTCTGGTGAGATTTTTTTGGGGGGAAAGGGGGAAAAACTGAAACAGGTTGTCTGCAAAGGCACGTCCTCTCCCTGCCCCAGCTGTGGGTGCAGACCCCCCTTCCCTGGGTGGTCTGGTGCAGAGCAGTGGTCCCAGTCCCTGGGGGATGCACAACCCAGGTAACATTTTTACGTGCCTGGGAAACGCCTGGCCACACACCACGACCTCACGCTCCCCTTCCGTCCCTAAACCTGCTGGAAACCAGCACTGACCCTAATTTTCCTTGCCCATGCGCTGGCTTGGGAGTCACATACTTAAGGGATCATGGCAGCGGGGAACCCTCCTGGCCACCAAACAGCCCGTACCAGCAAGGACTGATCCAGCAGCGTGGCATAGGTTGGGAGCTGGGAATTTAACAGGGAAGGGCAGCTCCCAATGGCCACAAAACAGCAAATTCCTACAGCCTTGTAACACAGGCAGAGCCAAGGGAGCTGCTTTGAAGGCTTGTCTCGCTGCAAAACAGTGCAACAGAGGCACATCTTCCTACCGTTTTGCCCCCCCACCACACACACCCCCTACTAAAAATATATTTATATACACTCCTTGTTTTTTCCACCCAAGCCTATAAAAGTGCTACAGGCTGAGATACCAAGTGGGAGGTGCCTGGTTCTGAAAAGGCCAATGAAATAAATTAAATACAAATCACTGGCTCAGCCCCAGCCTCCCACAGCAAACAGGGGAGATGTTGGGGTTTCCGATGGCCAATACCCTGCCCTTGCCGGACCCAGCGTGCGGCTGGCACATGTGGGCTGTTGGCATAGTATAGGCGTAAATGGTAAATCTTGGGTATTGCAGGCACATATGGCGCACACGTTGGGAGCAGAGCACTTTCCATAGGAGGGGAGGGGCCACCCTACTAGTAAGCAATTTTATTAGGGTCAGCGAAGCAGAAAGAAATCAGGTTGGGATAGGCTGGGAGCTGCCAAGTTCCCCTGCCCAGCTCCTGCGCCCCAGAGCAGGGAGCAGCACGCTAACAACTTGCCAGGCTACAGCAGAAGTTTACCTCTCAAAAGCTCACAGACAACTTCCTGCTTTAAAGCTTTGCTCTCGTTTTCTCATTTTATCTCCCTCCCTTCACATGGGACTTTTCTCAGAAAAAAAATAAAATATTAATAATGCAGCTATAAATTCAAGAGAAGACTTCCCTGCAAAAAGTTAAGAAGAAAGATGGGTGGAGATGGAGAGACTATTTTATAGTTTGATTCAGGTTTTGGTCTGGGGGGTTTTTTTAATCATAAAGAATGGAAGTTTCCTGGAAGAGCCGTGAGCAAATGCATTCGAGATGCAGAAAGGTCTTGTCTATCTAGTCAATAAGTATTTAGCTATCTCTGTTTTGGCTGTATGAAAAACATATTTCAGACTGCGTATCACATAAGACAAGAAGACTGTGGCATAAATATGTATTTTTTTTTTTCAAATCATGTGCTTGTTGTAACCACTGCGAATTTCTAAACATGGTCATGATAAGAAAGAGTAAATACATACTGCCTCATGAATACTTTAAGTTTTTAATTTTAATTATATTTTTTAAGATTTGGCATGCCTTAACTACTACTTATTTCAAAGTAAAATATCTCAGATATTTTAGACCAAGAAAAAAAATATATATATTTAATCAAAACAACTACCCAAAACAACTACTAAATGCCCTTTGGTAGCAGCCTGGTTTTATGTTCAACAGCCTAAATTTGTATTTCAAAATGCAAATTGCTGAGAATGTGAGCACGAGTCTGAACCACTGCATCTCTCCCAGGCACTCTAGCATCTTTTCTCAAACGCCACACTGTTTGAGGGGGCTTTTAATACTGGCAGGGGCATGGCTGGAAGCAGGGCTTTAACATTTAATGCCTAAGAAACACAATTGTCACTCAAGTTGCAGTCAGGCGTATTTTTTCTTATTTTTGTTGGCGGCAAACCCACCCTCCCGTGGAAAATGGGAGACCCCTTCCCCTTCCCCATCCCCATCCCTGACTCTACCACAGATCCAAATGTAAACATACACACACACACTCCCACCACGCACCACCCTGCAGCAGGACATGGGGACGGGGCGGAGGGCTCAGGCAGAGCAAAAGGAGCTTTGTGCAGCTGAGAAATACCGAGGCACTTCTTTTTTTTTTTTTCT